>WAAG01006710.1:689-43182 GCA_013390105.1 Tichodroma muraria
TCTGAACAGAAATTTTCACAGAAGTTAAAATTGCTATTTTGAAGTATGATTATGAAATTCTTATCGTTTAGAGCAGTAATGTTTAATAAGAAATTTTAACAAATCTAAACAAGCTGAGTTGCTTTTTAAACTTACATATTTTTCTTACTGATCAGCATCATACAAAAATTGGTAAGAAATTAAAACACTAAAGGAATTTTCACTTTATTTTTTCTTTAATTAAAAGTGGTTTATAATTACTTTTCTTGCTCATTAGAAATGACAAAACCAATGTTTTTGCTTGGTTTCTAAGGTTTTTTTTAGGTTCCGTTCCAGTGTTCCAGTATACTGCATGTTCCTCCATCCCCGTGCTTTTGGTGAGAGGTTCATTTTAAGAGAATCTGTCTCCTTTCATCTTTATATGATGAAAACAATAACTAGCAGCAGGCTGAAACAATTTGCGTATAATTATTTTTGCTCAGTTTTGAACTAGAGAAATAGTAGTCTCTGCCAATTTTCAGTGTAACAAAATGGATATAAAGCCACTTAAATACAATGTGACAGAGTATTAACTGATCCTTCAGCATAATTTGGCAGAATCACTTTCTGAACCATCGCAAATAATTGCTTAGCTTCAAGAAAAATTGGTAGTTTACTTTAGAATCAAATGCTGTTCAGTGATTTGCTGGGAAGGAGATTTTATGGAGTTACAGGTGTTCACCAGAGGTGACGTGGCTGGAGGAGCATGGCCAAGGTAGACACCTGAAAACAAAAAGCCTCAAAATAAAAGGCTTTTTAGGTTTTCTCTTTTTTTGCAGGTTCTTGAATGTTCATATACAGGTGTAAAGAGAGAATTAATTTCATTTTGCATCAAAATGTTTATTTGTTTCTCCTGCTGGCTTTTAAAAATTTTTTTAATTGAATTTCAGTCCCTCATACAGCTTAGGTTTTGTATAAGGATTGTAATTCACTTAAAATATTTAGTATATTAAATGCAGTGCATTTTAGCTAAAACATGTCCTAGACATTATTCAGTTAAGGTTAACCTATTAACAATTGCAAATAATTAGCTTAATTCACTTAAGAAAACTTGAAGGTGTTGGATGCTTCACAGAAACTCAAACTTGCCTTTCATCAATATTCATACCCTAAGTTCTTGAACCTAAACTAAACCAAATTTGGAAAAAAAATACAAAAAACCATTCCTATAGATTTTAATTGAATTTTAGATTCTTATTGTTTCTGCATTTGAGGAAACATACTGCAGTATGGGAAATGAATTCTGTGAGTTGTGTATTTGTGTTGATTTGACTTGTTTGTATTGTAGTGCACATTATAGCTTGGCATCTTACTGTCAGGATACTCTGAAACTTCTGTAAAATATTTATAGAATTATGAAACCTTTAGCAGCAAACTGGTTTTTTTGCTCTTTCTGTAATATGAAAGTATATTGTTAGATTAAACTTAGGTAAGTAGACTTGGAATTTTTTCTGACAGGTGATTTTCTTTCAATTAATTAATCATTTTCATTTATCCTTTAGAAAAGCAGCATTACAAAGCAATTGGTATTTGAATAATGTCTAGACTTTTGGCAGCATCTGAGAATACCCTTTGTCTTCAATTTGTTTCTTAAAGGGGTTGTGTTTTATACTACCTTTTTAATAAACAAACTCATGAACAGAACGAGTCTTTGCTGATTAGTTTTAAGATAATGTATTTGTCTTTTTTTCCTCAGTAAAAGCTACCATAGCATTTGGTGCACAGGGGCTTCAGTTTATAAACCACATGTGTTAGTGTGCCAGAGCTTCCAGCTGGACCCAGTAAGACCCACTTGCTGGAACTGTGAGATATGGTATTTGTTCCCTATTGATGGGTTCGGTCTCGGCATTCTTCCTGGCTCAGGGTGTTAATGGACCTGCACGGAGAGAAAAGGAGCAGGAGGGATCACTGCAGACACTGTAGTTAAAATTGACATTGTGAAGATGTTTTTAATAAGGACAAGTAGAATTTTATTTTTTATTCTCATATGTTTTTTAAATTTTTTTTCTTCAATGCTCCGACACTTCAAAAGCCTTGGAAATCAGTCATTCAATTCCTGTACTGAAGACTTATAATTATTAAGATTATAATCCCATTTTACCCTGTAGTTCTTTCTAGGAGCTTTATACTGGTGCCATCTTAACCTGAGGAGAGCTTTAACTATCAGCATGAGAGGAAGATCTCAAATAAGATCTTGAAAAGCTTTAGCAGAGGAAATCTCTGCCATATGAGACAGTTGAGAAAAGGGAGTTGGAGGAAGAGCAGCAGAGATGTTGAGGGCTCTTGCCCTGCTGATGGACTGGAACACAGTCTCTCTCATAATGAAAATGTGTTTACGCAGTGTGTCAATAAAAGACTAAGCACTGTCATGGGAGCTCCAGCCTGGTAGTTAAGTTGTTCTGGGAAGGGCAGAGGGTGGATTCATACATATTTAGGCAGAGGGAATTGGATTGTGGTCTCCAGCTTTCTGGGTGAGTAAACAAACTCCTAAGCTACTCTATAACGAAATGATGTCACCAGTTTGGTGACTAGTTCCCTGGTGTGTTTTTTCCAGCTGAGACTGGCAAGTTTGACCCTGTTTCAGCATTTCTGGAATGGCTGCAATTTGCTAGTTTTGGTAAACTTGCTCCAAAAAAACCCAAACTGTTTCCTGCTACAGCCCTTCCAGAACAAGAATGATTTTTTTTTTTTTTCTGTAGTTATTAAAACAAAAGTGCAAAGAAAAAATGTGAGAAAATTGATTTTCCAGTTTATCTGGGTTGGAAACAGGTCATCTTTTTCTCATAGGTGTTTGTAGCTACCAGCTTAAGAATGAATACTCTGTAACATGGCATAGGAAAAGTCGTTTATCATCCTGGACAAGTTTGGTTCTCTGCCGTAACTTATTTATCATCTTACTCCAAACTTTTCCAAAGTCCATAGTGTCTTCTTCATTGTGTCTTCTTTATTTTTATGACATTGTCATAAAAAAATCCCCAAACAAACCTAAACCTACTTACAATCCTGTTTTCCTCATTCCTGAAACCTCCTAACCTGGTTGACTCGTTGGAGTGCATTTCATGCATTCTTAGCAGATAGGCTGAAGGAAACGCCTCGTTCCAGTTCCACGCAGCTGGAGGCTAGAAAGTGTGGGGAGTTCATGAACGTGGCTTGTCTTCTGCTGCAGTCACTGCAGTGCACTCAGAGCTGGCCGGGCCCAGGAAGGATCCCAGCCTGCTGGACACAACATGAGTGTCCCACATCTGGAAAATCTGACTGGTGTGACACTGCTGCTGACAGTGAGTTGAGGTAGGAGAATTTGCTGACTTCCTCAAATGTTCCCTTATTTGAGGAACAACTTGATAAAAGGGAATGCCTGCTTGTTAAATTGTGGTTGATACTTGGGAAGTGGGATTTTTGGTTTTGTTTTTAAAACTGAGCTACATGAAATCAAGAATGAAGGGTTCCCTCTCAGATGCTCCAGTGGTGGGAAATCAATACTGCTGGCAAGGGTGGGAAATGTGAAAAACATTGTAAAGTGTTAGCTCTTGTGGTGAGCTGTCATCAGCCACCACTCTGAAGCCTGCGTTGACCACGGGTCCTTGTCCACCTAAAGGAGAAATAACTTGGACAAATACTTGCACTGTTTTGCTATTATTAACCCATTCTAAGAGTAGTGTGATAGGAGCTAAGTCCATTTCATCCTGAGCTCCACTTCTACACTATTTCAACAATGGTTTGTGGCAGACACAAGTTGGAAGGATTTCTGCCTTTTGCAGACTTTGTGCTGGATGTTGGAATGTTCAGGTAATGGAGACTACAGTGCTCCAACTGTAGGTCCTGTCTCCTGGGATGTTAGAATCCTTATGCCCATATGATCACTGAGAGGACTGAGATGTAACCTAGGTTATACCCAGCCTTCCTTTGGCTACTTGTTGGAAAGCACAAGAGATTTTTAAAGGAAACACTGGGGGGGGGGGTAAGTTATCTTTTTTTCTTTAAGATATATTATTTTTCCAGCATTTTAACTGGTCACAATCACACAAGCTGCTGCACACAAATAAACAATGCTAAAGGAGCCCAGAATTAATCTCAGGAGCTAGTTAAACATGTTAATAAAGTGGTACAAAGACATAATAGCTTATACTGGGTGAAGAACAGGAAAAGAAAGTGATCCTCTTGGCTGGTACTAATGCCTTCTAAACTGTATGATGTGTAGTGCTGGAGCAGAGTAGGAAAAGCTGCTTTGCCTCTTGTTGTTGAGATGACTTCTTGTCTTTTCTCAGGTCATCTGGTTGCTCATGTCTTTGCCAAGCTTTCACTCCTTGGGTTGGAATTTCCAATGGCAAGTGTTGGGTCCTGACTGAGCAATCGTAAAGTTCCTTAACCCAAATAGTGGGATGCTTTCTAAAACAAGACAGGGAAAAACCAGTGTCTCTACCTGTGCTTGAAGTCCTGGTTGTGTGGCTGGGTAGCTCCTGGTTCCCCTCATGTGCTTTGGGAAGGTGCCTGTAAATTGGGAGGAAGTGTTTCTTTAGGTCTTCATGTCTGAGAAAGCTGGGTCAGTTCTAAAGTTGTGAAAGATTGTTTTCTGAAATCAGATAGTGTGACCTTGCATTCCTGTTCCCACTGCTATGTTTAGGTGAATCTAGGAGGATGGGGCAAAGTAATAGAAATTCTAAAATAAGAACTAAGGAGCTCTTGAGTTTGGACATGAGTTGGCGACAGGAGATTAGGGCTGGATTAGCAAGTGACCATGAGTCAGGGAGAATTGAACAGAGTACATGGTGGTGGGAGATGGAAGTAACAAGCAAAACTAGACATGGAATCAAATAATAAACATGGACAAGATGTTTGTAGGTGAAGACTTAAGCATTAGAATGGCAATAGATTATGGCTTGACAACCTTAATCCTCGTATTTCTTAATATCTGGATACTTGTCTTGCAGCCTGAGCAGTTTTTTGCATGTGTAAGAAAATTGAGAAACTGTTTGAAGGCAGTCTTCACAGGCACTTCAGAGTATCCTTTGAGACACAGATGAGTGCAGTGTTTGTTGGGAAACTTCTGAGGATTGGGGGATGTACGACTAGGAAAGAAATCAGATAAATGTTTTCAACAAGGTAAAGCAGTGCTGTGTATTGCAGGGTTCGTTGGATGGAAACATATCTAATGTTTCGTGAGGTTTTATGTGGTACAGCTGGCTATTGGCCAAAGGTTGCCCTGATGTCTGAAAAATAACAACTTTCATTTTGCTACCAAGGTAAATCGATTATGCTATGCAGTGTCATCAGCTGACAATGAGACTGGAAAATTGAATAGAAACAGCAGGCACTTCACTGCATTTGTAGCCTGAGCCTTGCTAAATATGATTTTGATTAGAGCAGGACTTGTGAGCTCTGGCTGGGAACTTGCTCCCTTGTGGGCAGAAACTGTACAAATGCATAAAAATGATGCTTCTCTAGGGCAAGCAGTGACATTCCTTGTCCTACTCTTAATATCTGGCAGCAGAGATTTTTAAAGAGAACAAAAAGGAGTCTACAGTCTTCTGCTGACTTCCTGCAAACTATTTTAGTGTAGTTCCTGCCTTAAACCTGTAAATACTGCTCAACCCACAGTGTGTGTTTTAACAGTATTGCTCCAAAGTTTTAAGCAGCTAGGTAAGCATGTTCCTAGGTAAGTTGTTTCAAACAAGAAAAGGTTATTTCTTTTGGGTTTGTTTTTGGTTTTTTAACTTGAATTTGCCTTGATTTGAATTTCCAATAATTTAATCTGAATGTCTTTTCCTAATAGGTGAAGCAACAAATTACTCTTACAAGTCTTTTTGGTTTTGAGATCTGTCAGCGATTAAGGTACTTCAGGCTTTACCTTATCTAAAATTATTATTTTCAGCTCTAATGTAGTGTACTGGGGCTTGGGGCTTTTGTTGCTCTTGTTGGTTTTTTTGTTTGTTTTTTTGGTTCTTTTTTGTTTTTTCTACTCAGTCATTATGTTTTTTGAACAACACAAAAACCTAAATTGGACAAAGATTTTTGATGAGTTCACCCTGAACTTCATTCAGGGATAGTGCCACCTCTGAATTATCTTTTTAAATGTTTCAGTTCTTCCAGAGGGCACATTAACACAGTTCTAGGTCCTAAGCCCAGACTTACAAAGTCAGGGTGAGAAATGAAAGCTGGTGGGTAGATGTGGCCATTCTGCCCAAATATTTCATTTTAGAAGTATCTAATAAAGAAATCAGTAAAGAAGAGGTGCATGGGAAAAGCAGAAAAACAGAGAATCTAATCCTACAAGTAAGTATTCTTCTGGCCCCTACCAGTTTTTGGGAGGAAGCTGGGCTCACCACTCACTAGGCACTTGAAGTTGAATGTTTTCTCTTTGACCTGTCTGGGTTTTTTGGTTTGTGTTTTTTGGGGGGTCTTTTTTGCAGGGACTGTTGGTCACTGAAAATGGAAGAAACAAGGGAGCTTTCCCTGAAGCCGAGTAAAAGCAAAGAGCCTGTGAAAACAGAATGGGGATCTCAGAGTGTGGTGTTCACCTATTTCCAAGGGGACATTAACAGCATGGTAGATGAACATTTTTCTAGAGCTCTCAGCAATGCCAAGAACCCCCAAGACCTGAGCACAAAGCACAAGGGTGAGATTGTTGTCCTGAAAAACAATGAGCTCCTTTCCATGTGTGAGACTGGTGTTGGATGGGGATGACTGGCTTTCACTAAGGAATTTAAAATCAAGTATGTAAAGCCCTAGGTTATGTAGCTGTGACTTCCTGGGTAAATCCCTGGATTACTGGAGGGATTCCCAAGCTTTCCATGGGCCTGTTGGCAGGACTAGGGCATCATTTTCCAGCCAAGTGTCCCCATCACTGCTGGATGCAATAAGTGCATTATGACTTAAGTTGTCATCTTCACAAAAATATTTGTCTAAGCTTTCAGCTGTCAAAAACCTGCCTAAGTTGGTGGTTGTGTAGCACATATTTAATACTTGGTAAAAACATTGATGCTTAGGGTTTAATCTGCTTTATTAGGAGTTTGTGGTTGATTTTTAAGATAAGCAGCACTAAATTGATTATATATTTGTGTAAAAATGAATATGCAATCTGGTAGTGTTCCCTTAGAAGTCCACTGGAAATTGCCTTGGGAAAAATGTAAGAATTGATGAGACTTAAGATGCTTTTTTTCTCTTTTTAAGTTGACAGCATGTCTCCCCATCAGTGGAATTTCTCTTCACATTGCTACAAACCATATCCATCATCTTCTTCAACAAGCATGGCAAATTCTGCTCTTAATTTTTCTACTACTGGTGTGGTAGGCCAGTGCCAGCCATCATCTTTTCGGAGTTGTCCAGCTCAACCTGCAGATTTATGGCCTTTCCCTCTGACTGGAATTCCCAGTGTCACTGGTTCAGTGTATCCTCACACCCTCCCTGACCTGCATGCAGCCGATGAGCTGATCTCTGACAGGAAATACAGTTCTCTTCTTGGCCTTCTGCAACAGGAAAGGTGCTTAACATCCATGCAAGAATGCACCATGAAGCAACACTCAAGTTCTGCTTGTGTGACTGGACCTGCGAGGTTACAAAATATGAGTCAAAGTTTAGCTCCTGGGGGAGGTAAGAAAACAATGTCACTTTGTTCTTTGATGACATCTGATATAAAGTGACAGAATAATACCATCTGTTCCTAAGCTTTCCGAGCTGGATCCAACTTCGAGCAAACTCACAGGAATCTTTTACAGTAGATAACCCTGATATATACTGTGGTACTTGAGATCAATTAGCCATGTTATATGGGTTAATCAAAAAATGTGCATTGCCTACTCACACAGTATTTCACCTCTGGCTTACATTTTGGAGACATTTTAAGTGACTATAAGCATTATTTGTAGTGCTGTCACAATCTCTAATATCCATGGATATTAAGTGTGATGTGTACCAGATGCTCCCTCATTGGGACCAGAAAGGGGTGGCCAGGAAAGATCCCTGAGCAGCCTCTCTTACTGTGAAGGCTGTTAATTATGTTCTGAGTACAGGATGGGAAACTGCAGCCCTTACCAGCATGGCCAGGATTTCTTCTCCCTCCCAGTGTCTGTCTGTAGCTGGAATGATGAGGGTACAGGGGCTAGTGGACAAGCATTGCCTTGTCTCCTGGCTAAGAACTCCCTGCCATGAGGCACTGCTGCCCTGCCTGCCAAAGGCTGTCTGCTCCCTGCAGATTTCCCAGAGCTAATGCAATTCGCACAGTGATGATTGCTGCTTGTTTATTATTCACAATTACTAGGAATCCCATTCCTAGGTACTTACCAGCACATAGCAGAAAGATATCTGAAGTTCATTTATGTCCCCACAGTGTCTAGATCTGCTGGATAAAATTGCTGTTGTGAGTAATTCTGCCTTTGAGAAGCTCTCTGGGGTCAGGCTTTCTGACCAAGACTCTGATGCCTGTTGGGCTACATCTGCATTGCTGTTCCTGGGCATTCCCCAGTCAGGCAGCTTGACACTGGTATCCAAGGAAAAGGGTTGTGAAATTTGTTTAGTGAGTCTGCTGGAAGAACACAGTGCGTCCTACCTGGTGCTTCTAAACAAAAAAGATCAGGCATGTGAGGAAGCAATCCTGAGTCTTAGGTTTTGAAAAATAAGCAGCTGTGAAATACCTCCTGGTTACCTAGTTTTGAAACTGCATCAGCAGGAATTTGGCAGAATGTGGGCTAAAGACCATCTGCAGATACAAACAGGAGTTTATCTACAGTTCCTCTTTTGTGGATACAACAGAGCTGTGTTGTTATGAGGACCCTGACTGTCGGTGTTTTGCTAACTTATTACTGCTAGAATGTCTAATGCCTATCTGTGCCTGTTCATGTTAAAGGGAGAGTGTCGATATCTTCAGCTGGAATGCAAACTATCTGCTCATGGTATATGAGCAGAGGTTTTGTGTATGTTTTGCGTAGGCACTTGCCCTAGATTTCATGCAGGTAGTGAATGAGAGCTTAATTACTTTAAAGACACTGCCTGAACTGGGATCTCATTTAAGAACAAGGTAAGGTGCCCCCTTCCCCCAAGGGGGCAATGTGAGCCTATCAAATTGATATGGGAGCCCCAGGAATTGAGTCCTTCAGAAAAAGAACTATTTCATGAAATTAATCTTGTATTGATGTCAGGGACGCACTGCTAACAACGGTGGACTTTGGACTTTCTTCTCACTTGAAAATTGAAAAGGAAATCAAACAGCTCAGTGTTCCCCATCCATTTCCCATTAAAGCCTTTTCTTTCAGGAGGTATACAGGGCCTTTCTGAATATTCGTGAACCTCTAAACACCACACATGTAACACCATCCTTGTGATTATCAAACAACCCAACAAGGATCGATAAGAAATGGCTGGTCCATGTTCACAGGGAGTCTTTGGCAAATCCCTAGGGTGTGTGCATTTAGTGTGGCTGTAGGAGTCCTTGTTTCCTAGGTCTATCTGTTAAATATACTTCTCCTTGCTCTGTGTCATGTTTAAGAACAGCTGATATTTATATTTATGGAAGTGTATGTTGCTGTGCCAGACAGCACAGAGCTCCTCAGCACCTGTGCTATAGGCTGGGCTGCAAAAGCACAAGGTTTCTTTAGTAGCTACTGTTTTAGCTCTGTGCTGATTCTCTGCTCATCCCCACTATTTTTATTTTTTTTTTTAAGAGAAGAAAGCAAGCTCCTACCAAGGCTCAGAAAATCCCAGTGTAAGCCATGCCACTGCAGGTGAGTAAAGAAACCAGCAGGTTTAGAACAAATCAGACCACAGCCTTGCTTATGCATGTAGTATTAAAGATGCTTCCCTGTTTGCTTTTGTATTTTGAAAGCTTGTTTTTCCCCCCCGATAGAGCCACCACCTCCCATAACTACATTAACAAAGAAGAACAAAACCACTACATTATATTAAAGTGAGATACGTGATTTTTTTGACCCCATCTTACTTTTTGTGCTTATACCATCAGGCTGTCATTTCACTATGCCTGTTTTGCACGTACTGTCCAAGTTTCAGATTCCAGACAGATAGAAGGACCCTTGCTTTTGTATCTCAAGCACACATGTGGTAGCACTGCTGCAGTTTTCACCAACAAACCCACCATACTGCTGGGTGAGTTGTTCTAAGAAATTATTCCCAAAGCATTCAGGCTTCCATATTTTTATTAGTCTCTTGATACTCGTCATACCCCATGTTGGTTTTTTGATGTGCAGTGTTTTGGGGTTTTTTTGAATGGGTCATTCAAGTTAGAGTTCTTTTGTACCAGACCCAAAGGTGCAATTTCATATGCGCAACATCTTAAGAAATTGCAAGGACTGTGCTGTTTGACTGTCCTGATGCTGCTGTGTCTTTCAGGTATTCAGATTCATGACAGAAGAAGAGATTTGTACTTCTAGCTACTGAATGTCTCTACTTTGTTCTGAAAGAGAAAGTTATTTCCATGAACTTTTATTATTTGCAACTGTGAATCAAGAAGAAATGAACTGCAGCTATCCTGTGTTTTTTCTCTCAGCTGGAAGAATACATGTACTATTTACTGTCTGGGGAATGACAAAATAACTCTCTTCTATACAGTAAATAATTTCTAATGTTTGTGGTATTAACCTCACAGTATGTTTGTTGTGGTGATATATTGTCTATTTAAGACTTTTCATGTAGCCCTCTTGAAAAGACTCCTGCACTTTTTAATCTTTGTGTTTATTAATTTATCACCTCCTGATAAGAAGTACAATTCTTATCAATGCAGCTGATAACCTGTAAGTGCAGGGATGCAGTTAGCATCAATTCAGCGCTGCAGCTTCTTAGCTTGATTTGATATCTCCATATTGTTTAAAATAGTCTTGGGCCACAGGCAAAAGACTTCAACCACAAGCCAGCAAAACACATTATTGTATTTATGTTTTGAAAGTGCAGCAATTTGTGACCATACTTGCAACTCCTAGGGATACTCTTCAGAAGTTATATAATATACTTATGCCTGAAGGCTCTGTTTTACCCTCTCACTAATGTATAATCATCCTCTAGAAAGCAGTGAATTCACAGTAGCTCTGAGAGGAAACATAGATTCTCCTTGGGTGCAATTAAAATACCATTCAGCAAAAAGCTGGAGGTAGGAGTGTTCTATTTTCCCAGCCTGTCTGCGGGTGTGAAAGATTCTTTTTGTAAATAAGCTCTGTGGGGTTATTTTTTTCCTTCTCCATTGGTTATACATTATAATAATATAATGGAGCATGATTTGCTTTTCCTGACAGCTCTATGCAGTTGCTGAAGGCAATTTGACCTCTGAGAGTACAGAGCTTGTGATTTTATAGGACAAATCCTGAGCTGGTATAAATGTTTGTGACTGTTGCACCAGATATCACTACTGCTGCTGCTCCAGTTACAACACCTTGTGTAATTTTATAAATGAGTTTAGCAGCATCAGGTGTTTACGGTACTAATTTACAAACTGAGATTTTAAAAAGAATCCTTATTTTAATTTTACAAGTTTGCTCTAGCAGTTACATGTTCTACATCAATCTGAGATCACAAGGGGAGCTGTTTTAACTAAACTAATAAAAGACACGCCAACATCCTGTCTGCCTATAGGTGAGCACTGAAAAAAACACGCACTCCTTTTTAATATTTCTACAAAAATCCCTTTCTTCTCTCTTATGTTTAAGAATACTTCTCCAAGTAGTAGTAGTACTTCTCCCTGATTTTTAAGGCTACATGGTAATATAATCTGACTTCCTATATGGGCCAAAGCAAAGATTTTCAACCTATATTCTGTACATCTGTCATACTGACATGTGCTATAATTCTAGTGAATTATAATTCTATTGCTTCAAAATATTGAAATATTTTTTTTCCTCCCTCTTCCATCCCTTCCAAAGGAAAATGCTTATGTAATTTCTCTGCTAGGTCAGAGAAGACGGTCTATTTAAATGCTCTTAAATTTAGTGCTTCCTTGAACAAATTTGTTTTACAGCTGGAAATATTCAAGATGGCTTGTAAAACTCATGGTTCTGGTGAATCAGTCAAGTGGGGTTGGACAGTGTGGGGGGAAAACACCCTTGTTTTTAAATGCATGTTATTGCTGGAACATGAGGCATCAGTGGCTCTGCCTTGACAGGGTCATGCTGTGACCCATTGCTGCAAGGTTTGTGTCCTCATTGTCCAGCTGTCTGGCAGACATGGGGAAAGGGAACAAGTGTCCAAGTAGCCCAAATGTCCCTGAACCCCTTGCCAGTGCAGGCTCCACACCAGGCACACAGGTGCTTGTTCTCTTCACTGGTGTTTAGAGGAATGAGGATTGAATAGAGGGCTGTGACACAGAGGCTCTGCTACTCCAGCATTTTTTCTTACACCGCAACAGCACCATGCACCGCGGTGTGCCTGGGTTTATAGCATCTCACTGCTCTTCTGCAATAAGCATAATTAACCCATCACTACAATTTGCCTTTAATTATTTAGTATAATAGAATTTTGAAGATTTCACAAAAATTTTCTACATCAGGTAGGCTTTTCTTTTTACATGTATGGATTAAAACAATATAGATACACATATATGCTCCTCTAGAATATTGTTTGTCTGAAGTGGAGTGTTTCTTGCTCTCCTGCCCGGGCTGTTGCTGTGTTCCTGTGCTGCCCTGCTGCCGTCATGCTCCAGTGACTGTCTTCATTCCCTTTCAGTGTGTACTCTCCTTGCTGGCAAGGACTTGGCAGCCAGGATGCTGCATCCAGCAGCTGCCATCTGGTGCTTCCTACAGTTACTTTTGGTCCCTCCTCTGAGTGCAGCAGCCCTGGAGGTAATGGGAGAAGGGATGCTGGATGTTCCCCTTTCAACAGCTTCCAATTGCCTGCATGCTGATGGACCTCTGCAGAGACCATTCCAAAGGATGGGCAGGGCCCAGGTGTTACATCCCTGGAAGTGTTCAAAAAGTGTGTGGATGTGGTTTAATAGTGAACACTGTGGTGCTGGGTTAATGGTTGGATTTGATGGTCTGGGTCGTCTTTCCAACTGTAATGATTTTATGATTTTCTATTAATTTACTGACCCTGTGAGAAACCACTATTTGCCTTTAATTGGGTGTCCTCTAGTCCAAGAATAACTTGCTTGCACAGATGGCTTTTCTCCTGCCTTTTTCTGATGGGCAGATGAGATGCCAACTACATGCTTTATGAGCTCTGGTCAGACATTAATGCATCTCTGAGATGCATTAATCTCAGATTTATGTCAAGCACTGGACATGTCTGCCCTGTGTGGAGTCTGGGCCTTTTTTTACTCAGCTGCAGGAACTGGTGTGCATTTTTTCCACCATGTGGCCCAGGACACAGACACTTTGCAGGTGTCTTGCTCTGACTCCTCACATGAGCTGGCTCTGGTCCAGGTCTTCCTCTGATGGTCAGATAAACCTTGTGGGTGGCTAGGAGCAGCAAGATGGCTTAGCTACTCCACCCCACTTTAGTCACTCATTAGTAGTGTTAAAAATAGTTCCAGACTGCAGTGACAAACAAGAGAGATTCTTTTGCTATGAAAGAAAAACCTGAAGTGTTATATATATTAAAAAAAGAAAGGCAAAAAAAGCAGGAGTGCTCATCTCTTTCAAAGAAGGGAACACAAGCTTTCATTTGCTTTCGTTTTTGTTCAGGTGTCAATTAATTTGTCCCATCCTAGGTGAGCAAGGGACACCTCATGTACCTGTGTGGCACATAGCCTTTGGTAAACACTCATTACTGGAATTTTTGACTGTCTTGTGGCTTTTAATCCCCTTTTCTGGCAGGCTTTACCAAGCACGGTAATCTTGGTCTGGGGTAAAAGTATTGTTCCACCACTTTGTTCTGTGTTCTGTTTTCCTGTGGTGTCTGGTTTAAAACATTGCATGTTTTGGCTCAGGGCTCTATTCAACTTAGATGCTGACCCACTGAGAGTTTGGTAGTCTTCTGAGCTAGCATATATCATTACACTTGGAGGATTTCAGTAGAAAACTGGTGCAAACTGGTGGTTTTGGTGCCTTGGTAAGTGGGAGGGGTTTCAGTATGACAGGCCCTGTCAGAGGCTTGTGTGTTACTGGTCTGACAATATTGCTGCACAAGCAGCTGCACTGTGGTCATATCCTACAGATCACAAGTTATTTACTGAGGAGGTGCAAAAGTGCCTGAGAGGTGGGCAGGCACCAGCTGGGCTCTCCAGGACAGCACAGAGGATGTTTTCAGGTGCCTAGAGCCATAATGGAGCTGGCTGAGCCAATGTGAGCCAACTCAGATGTGGTGTTCCCCAAAACAGGGTCCAGCAGGAGGGCCCAGGGTCCCCTGTGAGCCACCATGAACCTAGCTGAGCCCAGTGCCAGGAATTCACTGCTCATTCATGCTGTCCCCCAGCCTGGTTTCTAGGTGGGGGTTGAGTGAGCAAAGCCCTCAGAAAAGTGGCTGTTTCCCTGACTTTCATCCTCACCCCTCTACCCCCATCTCCTTTCATTGTCCCAGCCCAGCATTTGCAAGCTCTGGATTTGTGTCTGACCAGGAACATTTGTGTTTTCCCTGTCTATCTTTCTCCAAAAGGCTAATGCTGGAATCAGCGCAGGCTTGTGAAAATATTATCAAACAGCATTTCATTCTGGAATGCAACAGTATTACAGCTCCTGCTTATGACCTCTCCACCTGAGATAGGGATAAAATAACACCTCTTTCCCACACAAAAATAAAAAGTTTCTATGCTCAGAATTATAAAGCAATCAATTAGCTCCCAATACTGTGTTTTCCCAGAGTGCGGTGTCACTTTAGGATCCCTCTGCCAAACAGAAAAACAAATTGAGTGGATGGAAGGAAACGGAATGTACTGAACAGCCAAAGGGCATCTCTGGTGACTGAGCACAGCCTAAAATAATCCTGTACCAGCTGTCTATTGGACACTGTCACCCTGAGCCTGGAGAGCAGTGCAGAAGCACTCACGTTCCACGGGCTCCATGTGAACTGCCCAAACATCGAGTCTCAAGCATATGCTGGATAAACGATATATAAGAGAAATTGCCATGTGCACCTCCCTAGCCAAGGAACAATATGGTGTGCTCAACCCACTCCAGGGGAAAACACATCAGCTAATTAAAAATGATGGGCGATAAGCAAAATCCTCCAGCTGGACTTTTTGATGCATAAAGTTGTTTGTTTCTTCTTTTCTAAGGTAGACTAAGTAGATTCTAAGGAAAACTTCCTGGCTTTAGTCAAGCTATCACATAACCAAGACATTTGAGGCATGTGATACTATCACAGTTCTAACCCACATTGTTTGTTGGTGCTGGATTTGTGCCACATTTTAAGAAAAGATTGGCATGAAAACACTCTTTTCCCCCTCCTTTCCAAGGCTGCACTAGTGACTGCTGACTGTGTGAAAAGAACAGGCATTATTTTGCTTGCAAATGACAAAGGGACTATGCTAGAAAAAACAGCATTAGGGACTGTGCCACTTGTGGGAGCCTAACAACCGAGTTTACTGCGTAGCACAAAGGTGATTTACTCTGAGTAAAAGAGCAGGGGCAGGAGAGGCTGAGCCTGTTTCCACTCTGCTCTATGCAGGATTTAAGCACCCTCTTGCTGAGAGTGCCTAAATCTACATTTGCAAACAGAGCATGAAATGATTGCCCAACACCTGCCCTGGATGACTGGGCCTGTTTTTCTGGGTTTGTTCAAATCTGTAGGACCAGGATCATGGTTGCACCACTGTTTCCTGCAAAAAAATTATTACAGAGAATTCAGTTTATGAGATGGATTTAAGGCATAAAATCCACTTAAATCACCTCTACGGTGAACACAGTTGCACTGAACACAGTTGGTCAGTGGGGCTCCTTTGCCCCCAAGCTAGGACTGAGCTGTTGATAGGGCATGTGTCAGGACAGGGCTGGACGATGAGCTGGGTTTGATGAGGAGGCTTCTAGTTCTGCCCTTCAAAACCTGCTGTTGTGGAGCTCATCTGGCAGGAGCACCTGTGGGATGGTAGAACACTGGGGAAGATCAGGAGGCAAAGTCACAGTGGAGTTCATAGACATGGGCAAACAGCAAGTCAGGGATGTCTCATCCCTGCAAGGCATCCTGGGCAGCATCCTCCTGACACAGGCACAAACAAGACACACACACACACACACCCACACCCCGCCTGCACGGAAACCTGTTTGCCCACAGGCTATGTAGAGGCATCCCAAAAAGCAGTCGCATTTGTTTGGGGTTTGTGGGTTTTTTTCTTGCTTTCACAGGAAAGCAGCCTGAAAATACTGTTGAGAAGTGACAGTTTGGGGAGCAGCTCTGGTATCATCCTGCAGGGTGCTGATGCTGCAGCAGGCTGCCATGTTCCTCTGCATCCGGGCAGTTTTTCCACATTGACAGGCTGCAGGGCACAAAACGACCATGTAACAGTGACTAATGAGAACGGCTGCCTGTCTCTATGAAGAAGCTTGGGAAGGGAGAGATTTCAGGGAAATAAGAGCTTTCTCTATTGCTCCTCCTTGCCTGGGAAAAATGTTTTCTGTGGTTTTGCAAACTGGGGAGTGCAAGAGCCAGATTTATACCCCTGTGCAAATCCACCCCCTGGTCTCTCATACACACAGCTGCAGCAGGCACAGAAATCTGCTTTAATGCAGACTGAAAAGCCTAGGATTTCCTGCCCTGATTCTGCCTTTTATGCTTATGAAGGCAGACACAGGCCCCCTCAGATGCAGTGGAGCATCAGAACCTGCAGCTGTGGCAGTCCTGCCCATGCCTCTGACTTTGTTTATGTCAATAAAAGCAGGAATGTTGCACATCTCTGTAGGCACGACCAAAGGAAGAAATTAATGTCTCTAGTCTCTTTGGCTGAGTTTGTGCAGTTCTGGGATTGTTCATCTTTTTTAGCAATCTTGAAAGGAGGGAGAGAAATCAGTAATTAAATCAATACATATGTAAATGAGAATCTGCCATAGAAACAGTTTTGCTTTTTTGTGTTAAATATGTATTTCTGTTGATGCATTATTTGTGACATTCTTTGTATATAAGGGTGTCATTAAATTAGATTTTGGCTTGATTTAAGCAATTAAGTGAGTCAAATCATTCTAAGCATTTGCAGGATTTTTTAAGCTGTTACATTGGTTCTTGATGCATGTTCTTGAGGCTGTCTCAGCTGACAGCTACTTTGATGATTTATGATTATTCAGAAGTAGGTTTGAATTATTCAAGTAATTATTCAATTAATAACCAGTTTTGGGGTTTTCACTGATCAAATGTGGTTGCATGTGAAACTAAGAGCCCTTCTTGCTAGCCTGCATTCAGATCTGGTTTGTTTCTGGACTCTTCTAAGAGCCCTTTGGAAGCTATGGCTTCACTTCAGTCTAATTCCTTGGTGGCTCTAAAATCAAGTAGCTCTATTTCATGCATCTAGCATTCCGGAAAAATACCAAGAGCCTGTAGTCCTTATGGCATGAAAGAAGATACTGTTATTGCCCATTTTTCTTTTTTCTGACTGCTCGTTGCTGCTGTGTAACTGAATATTCAGGGATAAATGTGATCCATTATCTTTTGTTTGTTTTCAGAGCTTGGATGTCCCTAAATCTCTTTTCAAAAAATGTAATGTATTCTTAGCTGATCTCTTTGGAAAAATAATAATATTAGTGATTGTGCTGTTTGTGATCAGTCATTCGCCAGTGACAGTCCAGGGGTTGCTGGGCTTCTCTGTTGTGCTTGGATGCTGCTAGTGTGTGGGTGGCAGGGTCAGAGGATGAGCATCTCCTCCTAACTTGAGAGTCCAGTTGTTTCAGTGTGGCTCAGTAAGGAAGGTTGCTTGATCTCATCCTGTTATATATGTAGTTTTTCTGCAACAGGTTTTCACACGTGTGCATAGTCCCCTGTGTCACTGGATCAAGTAAATGCTTCATCTCTCTTTGCTTTCTGGGGTTTTTCACTTCATCTCCTGCCTTGTGTTACTTCCATCTCTAGGATGGAAGGAGAGTTAGAACAGTCAAAACTGCAAATCCAAACGTCTGGCTATTTCTCCATATTCCAGCACCTGGGAATTATCACTCTGTGTGCCTGAGGGTGTGCAATGTATTTGCAAATGTGCCATCAAGTTTGCCTCTGGTTTACGAGTACACTCATGGTGCTGCTGGGGCTTGTGAGAGATACATGTGCAGCTCCTGGGTGACAGATGCCATGTCATCAGATGCTGGCATGTTAATTCTAAAAGGCTCCATCAGAACAAGGCTCATCTGCTGTGGAATTGTTCAGAATGAAAAGATACTCAGTGAACCCAAGGACTTTAGCATTTGTCACACTCTGCTACTGCTGCAGTCTTTGAATAGTGCATTGGCTGTATAAGCAGCAAAAGACCCAAGAATAAGTAATGGTTTAGGGCAAAGAACACAAATAATACCTTTTTTACCTTTTGATAAAAGAGGAAGATATTTGGTAAAGCCACCTGCAATGCCCAGTGGAAGGGGGATAATGCAAAGTTCATTCCTGCTCCAGACACAGAGCTTTGCATATGCCTTAGTCCTCTAAAAGGTGACAGTAACAGACTGCAGGCAAGCCAGATCTTCTTCCTAAGATCCAGGCTCCAGCAGCTACCACTGCTTCCCAGGGAGCCACGTTATCAGGGAGCCCAGAGCTGCTGTCAAACAGTGTAGTGTGGGAGGCAAACTTTTCATCAGGTTTAGCTTGGAGAAGTGCCACGTTACTGCACTGCATCAGTAAAACCAGTGAATTCTCAGGGCTGAGGAAATGAAAGCTGTAAAGCAGCTCGGCAAGGATCAGACAAGATGAAGCAAGGGGAGAGAAGTGTTTCTGTTGCAGTGTGTGACCAAACTGTGGTGCTTCCAGCTCAGGGATGCTGTGGGGGACAGCAGGAAGCACAGGTCTTTCCTAAATGCAGCTCTCTGGATGTAACCCCCAGTGTAGGAAGTTACAAGCAAACATTTATGTGCACAAGGTGGGTCTTCAATTTCCTTGGTTATCAGCTGATCTTGGAGATCAGCATTGCGTCTTGGATCTTAATGTAGGATGGCTTTTATGCCTGGTGTCTCCTGAGCTCCAGCTGGACTGGGCTGGAATCGTAATCCAGCCCTTGCTCTATGGTGTGTGCTGAGCATCATGCAACCCCATCTCACATCCTCTAATGTTGTGTGTGTGGATCAAAAAGTGCTGCCAATCCAGGGGAGAGCTCCTGCCACCACTGTACCCTGCAGGAACACAGAAATTCAGGAATTGGGTCCGTTCAGTCCTTCCTTGGCCTTAATCACAACCCAGAGCTGCGAATGCTGGGGTTTGGTACTCGCCAAGGCTGAACATTGGACAGATGTATGAAACCCTCAAGAGCTCCTCGTTAGTTTTGTACATTAATATCCCCCGACAGCTATGGAATTTCAAGAGCATTTAATTTTCCTTGCAGAGTTCTGGCCTTTTTCCTACTTGAGGCATAATTTTATGAATGATTCACTGGCACGTGGCCACCCAGCAGGAGCCACCACACTGCAAAACCTTGTAGTGACAGCAGTTAGGGAAGAAATTTCCTCCTCATTCTAGGATGGAGCAGAAAGTTGCACCATCCTATGAGCACAAATTATCCACAGGCTGTGAAGAGGACATGGCAGTGGAGGTTTCCAGGGAATATTGCTTCTCCTGTGCCATGCAAGAAGGGTCTCCACCCTTGGCATGCCCCCACTTGTGTGAAGGGATTGTAAATTGTGCTTCTTCCCAAGTCTCGGGGTTTTGGTAAATCTGCTTAGAGCAAAGAGTGAGTATCCATTTCTTTTCTGCATGATAGTGCCTTTGGCCATGACCAAAGAGAACCTGGAACACCTAGTGTGGATATCAGTGGGGACGGTGTTTGGCAGCTCCTGAAATGGGCTAAAAGGACAGAGTTTGTCTTAGAGATGCCTGTTGCCTGCTGTTGATCAAATCCGGCCTTTCCGTATAGTTCTTTCCAGGCACCTTGGACCTCAGGCTCTATTCTCCTGGGAGATGCCTGTCCATCCTCACCACGTGGGGTGGAAGTCTTGTTTTTCATCTTTTCCCTGTGATCTCAGGTATGTGAAGGAAGGTGACGTGAGAGCTCTGGGTTTGTACAAAACATTTTCAGGATTATTTCAAAGCTGGAGCTCATTCTCAAGAGACCTGAATCGTGTGCTTCTACCCTCTAGGACAAGCTCAAGGTTGGGTTTTCTGGCTGTTACAGACCAAGAGCTCCTTTCTGCCTAAGGTTTCCTGAGGCCGCTTTAAGCAGCAACAAGTGCTCAGAAAATGAACCTGGAAAACATTAGAAGGAGATTGTGTAATTACCTGGTTTTGTAGTTCATGGTAGTTTCGCATGAGTGGGCACTGTGGAGTGAACCTACTTTTGATTCCATAGATTTTTGCCCTGCAAAGCTTAAAAAATCCCCACCTGAGTCCTCTTTTCAGACCCCAACAACCACTCCAGAGGCTGCATGCTCTGCTGTTGTGAAGGGAATTTGGGGTAAATTTGACTTCCTGCATCAAATCCAGGCTGTGACTTAGAGATTCAGTCTGCATTATGTGTCAGTGCAACAGAGCTTCACAGCTGTATGCTTGTGGGAGCGCTAAGACTCAGTATTGCACTACATCACTAGTAGCTGTAGTGATTCAGCTCAGTTCTTGGAAAATCAAGGTGAATTCCTGAGTAAGGAAGCCAGGAAGGGCAGTGATGGTTCTCAGGAGCTGCATTGCAAAGTAGAAACTCAAGGGTAGCTCATGGGAGGGCTGAGACCTTGTGTAGGGTTGGGCCCACCCAGGGTTGGGCCCACCCAGCCACTCAGCAAGAGAGAGGAAGAAGGTAAAATGAAAGAACTTTGACATAAGGGCTTGGATATGACTCTGCAATTACCGTCATGTCCAAAACAGACTCAGCTTGGGGGGAAAAGGGTTTTGCTTATCCTGCAGCCTCACTCTGAGATACAATACACTCTGAAATTATATTGCTCTGCAGATTAGAGCTGGCATAGTGATTATTTTCTATATAGGCTGAATCTATTTGGATGTTTATATCTCTGGATCTTTACCCAGCAACAGAAATGCCTCATTTCACCAGTGATGAAACTGAGATCAGGTGACTTATCTAAGGTATCATAAGTAACCAGACAGAGGCAGCAAGAGAAAGTGAGTGTCCTGCTTTCCAGATCTCTCCATCTTTATGCCTAGATCCCAAAGACAAACAGGATCCACATTCTGGCTGGCTCATGGCCTGCAAGGGGATGTAAGGAGGCTGATGCTGAGGGAACAGATTGGAATGTGCTTTAGGTTTGCTTTCCTTTCTGTCCAACCATTGAACCAGGTTTCCAGTATGGTTCCCCCAATTACTGTCATAGAGATGACAACACAATACTTACGTGGGTAGATTTTCTTGTGGCTCAGCAAAATGGTGATGGTTGCAAGTTCATCTTCCCCTCCCTGAACACTGGGGAGAAATGGTCCTTTTTTCCCTGTCCTTAGGCTTAGTGCCAGTAGTGTTTTCCTTGAACAAGGTGTTTGGGGTTTTCCTTTCACTGTGTTTTGCAGCAAGTGGCCATTCCAGCATTCAGGCCTCTCTGACTGCATCACCTCTGTGAAATACTTCCATCCAGGTGTGCAGGGGATTTTTAGGCCAAAGATTTTCCACTTTGAAATAAGTTTGCTTTTCTGCTAAAAGAGAATTACAGCCTCTGGGGTTTGGTGACTCATTCAAGCGAGTGAGAAGAAATATGTCCAACAGCTTGGGCTTAATAGGGAGCTGCTCTGGAGAGAAAACATGTGTCCTGAAAAGCATCTGTGTGCTCCCAGGTCAGGTCTCATCAGCAAAAGTAAGGGCACAGTTGTTCCAAGGGGGTGTGGGGAGGTACTGCTGAGGGCTCTGGATGAGCCTGGGCACCAGCAAAGAAGCTGAAATCCCATGGCCCTGCAATTTGATGTGGTGATCTGGACCCATAAGTAGCACCCACCCATGAGACACTTAATTCTGTGTCTGATTTATTATGCGTGTGTTATGTTTGCGGGAGTCTTCTCCATGAGGAGCTTGTTCCTCTGGTGGGACTTCATCCTGGGGGACCTGCATGCAGATAATCATCTTAGTTTTGGGGTTTTTTTTAGCCCCATCATCTCCTGAAACAGAGTGCTTGAACAAGCCATGTTCCTCTTGTTTTTTTCTACACAATTTTTTCACATCTTATGGGAAAGCTCTGTCAAGGATGAAGCAGCTGACATATTCAGGGGTTTCCAGCCACCGACCCATCACATCCTGAGTGTGGTGGGAGAGAGGCCGGGCATGGGGATCCAAGAAGGGCAGCTGCTCTGTGGGTGCTAGCTGGAGGCACCTCTGGCCCCTGTGGTAAATGTGAGGTGAGCTGAGGTCTCTCAGCCTCTGTAAATAGACAGTGAGCTCTGAGAAGCACCCTATGTCTGCCAGTAAGAGCCTCTAGTACCTAGGAACTGTAGCGGCTTTGCTCCCAGCATCAGCAGAATGCAGGAGCTGGGGCTGCAGCATCCTCCTGGAGATGCCCTGCTTGCATGTCAGAGCCTTGCTGGCTGTGATCCACCCAGGCTGGAGCCACCTCTGATGGCTCTGATGGCTGATTGTGCTGCTCAGATGTCTGTACTCAGCCCACAGTCAGGAGTTCCTACAAAAGGGGGAACATCCACTTCTGTCTGGGGGTTGTCTACGTTCCTTTGACCATCAGCAGAACCAGCTGAGCAAGGCCAGTGCTCAGACCAAACCCAGGCTTTGCACCCACTCTGGTCACTGTGTCAGGGCTGCCAGGCTGGCTTGGGGCAGTCACCCACTTTCCCCCGCTGTGGCTGCCAGTGTTTGGGCTGAGCACACTCTGAGCCAGCCCTGCTCCCATGGACTGTGGGGAAAGCCATTGTGAACCTCGACAAGACACTCGCCAATCATGAGGTGCTGATTCCTTGCAATGGAAACTTGCACCTGAGGTCTCTTCAGACAGAGGAATTCCTGAAACATCAGTGCTTTATGGAAACCGGACTTCCTCTTTTCTCTAGGCAGGTCTTGTCCCTGGCACGAGCACAAAGAACATTGTTATGTCAGCAGCAGCTCGTGCAGCTTTACTTTGCTGTTTTCCCCACAAAGCCCTTTGCTCTGCAGCTTGAACTGTGACCACATCCCTGGGCCACCGGGAGGTGAGGCAGGATGTGTGCTTGACTGCAGGGCTTCTCTGGCATCTCCTGTGGCATCACATTCCAGCATGGAGACCCGTCATTTTTAGCCACAATTTTCCAGGTGGCTGCATGAGGCAGGGATGGAGGTATGGATCGGACAGGAAGAGGAGCTGGAGGAATCAGTAGGTGGCAGAATTGTTCTCTGCTCTCTGCTGTTCCTCTCGCAGGTTCGCAGGGATTTTATGGGGGATTTTTTACCAAGATGATGCCCCAAGGCTGTAGGTATTCAGCCTGTCCAAGGAGCAAGCTGAGGCTGGAGCTGGGCTGAGCATTCCCGCCATGGCGCCGCAGCTGAGACAGGAGTGGAAGTAAGCAGGGAAAGTGCTCCACGTGATGTCAGCGTGACCTGCTCAGAGCACCCTGGCTTACAACTCTGAGGTAAAAGGGCTGTATGACACCATTGCTGCGTCCATACATGCATGGAAAGCAGCACTGCTCTGCCTTTGCATTGCTTTGCAAGAGATTCAAGATTGGTTTTGCTGCCTCTGACCACACATGCAGTGCCTTCTGTACCCAACATGGATGTTGGGCTCCCAGACTGAGACAGCTGCATGTGATTTTCCATCTGAGCACAGATTGCCGCTGCCTCCAGTGATGCCTTCTCCATGGTTAGTCCCAAGTAAGGGCTGAAGATTTCCTCCCATAAGGTCTCAGGTCAGAGCAGTGTTCCTTGTGTGCCACTCACACCTTTGGCTGCTCACCCTGCCTGCCTCATCTCCTGCCACTGACAGGAGTGCCACATTCTCTTGCTAACCCTGGGGCTGTGTGTGCCCTCAAAGGGATCCTAGGTATCCGGAGGCTAGAGAACAAGCTCCCCAGGGTATCCAAAGATCAACGAGGAGAGAGGAGAAATGACAGCAAAGGCTGAAAGAGGATGAGTGAGGAGCCACAGATGTGATTCCCGTAGTGGTGAGGAAAGCCCTGTGATGAGAGCCTTGTGGAGCTTGATGTGTGACAGGTTTGGGAAATGATGAGTAATTTGCATTAATATTGCCTTGGCAGGGGAATTGTGGTGTAATGGAGAAGAAATAGGCAAAAGATTGAACTAGTGGCTGCCAAATCTGCCTCGGGAGATTGCTGGTGTCTTGGTAGTTTCCAATCAGGATCCAGATGATTTGCTGCACGATGTGACACTGTGCAGCCCCAGTGGAATAACCAGGCACAGCCAGCCCAGGACTCAGCCATAGTGAGGGCTCACTGCAAACCTCCACCTGTGGAGGAAGGGAAAGGAGAGAAAGGCTGAATAGAATGACAGCTGATTCAGGTTGTGTCTTACCCACCTCCCAGGACATGATCCCACACAAAATCCTTGGGATCCCATCCATCCCAGCGCTGCACATGGCGTCTCCTCCTGGACTTTGGTCAGGAGCTGTGAAACTGTCCATGGGGCAATGGCCTTGATCCATTGGCATGTCCCAGCCAGTGGCCAGGGACCCTTGTGGGGTGGTGGGAACTGAGACGGCTCTGCTGTGTGGCAAGGCTGAGCAGTGGCAAGATTTGTTTGTGGGAGCCAGCGAGTGCTTGGAGCCAGTTGCAGTCGTGGCTGCCAGGGGCTAAGCCCCACAGCGGGGAGAGGAACGGCAGCACCCTCCGTCTCCTCCTGAGGCTTTTGTTTTGTTTCTGTGTCCCACACGGATGCTGAACAAGCAGTCCCGTCTGCCTTTTTCCCGACGGGGCAGGCAGGGAGGAAGGAGAGACGCAAAGGTGATGCTAGGATCCTCCCCACCCACCCATGGCACTGCGCCGTGGGAGGCAGCGCTGGCACCGCCAGCCCTGCCGCCTCCCCGGGTTTTGCTTTCGCCCACTCCTCCCCTCTCCTTTCACAACATGAAAAGGCAGAGCCTCGCCAGGGCGTTTCACTGCGGTTTTGATGGGCGCAGGCCCCCGCACCCCGCGCAGGGATCTCAGCTTTCAACACTTGACCGAGAACGGGGGAAGGCACGGGATGTTCTGCAGCCTTCCGCCGTGACTCAGGCAAGAGGGGCTTGTTTGGCAGGGCCGGGGCCGTGGGCCTCCCCACACTGGGCTCTATTTTTAGGAAGTTGGGAGAAGCAGATGCAGCCTTCACAGCAAGAAGTTTCTAGTGCCATTTGTGGTTTTGCAGCTACAGCAAAGCTCAGCATCTGCAGTTCTGAGGCCAGGTGCTCTCTGTGGCTCAGCACTGCAAGGCTGGCATTGTCACCAGGTGTGGCATGAAAGCCACATATGCCCTTCGGGTCTTCCATCCTCTGCGGGGTCACTGGGGCTTGTTTCTTTGCTGTTCCCTGCCCTCCACCCACCTCTGTCCCCTGGGGAAACGGCTGTCTCAGGGTGCAGCCAGAGATTATACAGAAGGGCAGGGAGGTGAGGGGGTAAGGAGGGAAAGGGGGCACAGGGGACAGTAGCCCTTGAAACTGGGTTGCTCAGAGGGACAGCAGCACCCCAATGCCACCCCCAGTTGCTTTTTTTCTATTGTTCTTTGCTGGAGGGTGGCAGAAAAGATGTCTGGAGGGGCAGATGTCCCCTCACATCTGCAGGGAAAATGCAGTGGAGATGACGCTGTACATCTGATCTGATCTACCTGCTGGGACCATCTGTGTTCACGTCTGCTGGAGCTTGGAATTTTGCTCATCTCCACATGGGTTTTTCCATGGCTGAGGACCGTGGCAAGCAATGGGGTTGCAGCCTGCCATTGCCACTGTGGTGGCTACAAGCAGCATATTCTGCTCTTTCTCTTTTCATCCACAGGGGGATGTGACTTTCACAAGAATTGACATGTTTTTCTCTCCCTGAAACTGCTTCTTGTTGCTCTGGACTCCAAGAATTTTCTTTTATTCGGCTGAGGTAGATAATGAACAGAAACAGTAGTGCAATCTTTATTTCTCCAGATGCTGGTGATGTTTTCTGTGGTGCTCTGGCTATTTCTGTTCCCTCTTCCCCTCTGACGACAGAGTTGTCCTGGGGACATGAGAGCTCAGAGGATACAGGAGAGGGAAAAATCTAAAGAAGTGAAAAAGCAAATGGCAGAAAAGTTCAAATTTCCCTTCTGCCCCTGGCCCTGGGCTGAAGGGCCTTAAGTTAGGTTGCTCTCATAGATTCCTTTCTGCATCCCTCCCACGGCATTGCAGGCAAACTCCTTTTCTGACTCAGAATAAAATCTTCTTTTTGAGTGTATTGTTCTTAGCACTGCACAACACCCAGCTTTTGTTAATTGTAAAGAGCATGTGGAGCAAGCATCACATTTTAAAAAGCTAGTCAAGAAACCACAGCAGGCACCCAAAAAACCCCAAAAATCACTCTCCTCTCAGCAGCTTTCACCTTGCTGCTTTCAGAGATGCTCCCAGCCTTTGAAGATCACAGGGGCAGGCAACCGGATATTTTCTCAGTAAACAAAACTCAGAACTCTGAAGACAGATGGAGACAATTTGCTGATCAGCGGAAATATCACAACTAGGGCAATAGGAATGCAAGCAATGGATCACAATTTCCCATTGTCTCACCCAGCGGTTATCTGGCTGGAGGAACTGTGCCAGTTTGGGTTCAGAAGTGGGTGGGCATGGTTATGTTCAGAGAGTTTGGTGGGAGGTGAAAGAAAAACCAGTTGGTTTCTTCATGATGGGCTTTTCGCCGGGTGAAGATGTGACTTCACCTTCCCTGGGATTATCCCATGAAGACTCTTTCTTCTGGTGTTGGGTCCTCTCTTCCTTGCCCATTGTCTCTCTGGATCATGCCCCACTTTCCCTAAGACTGTTCCCTGCTCTGCTACACTCCCCCATGTTCCTACAGCAGCCAAACAGTCACGGATATGCGTCCTCCCCCATCCCTACTATCCATGTGAGGTGGCAACAGAGCATGTCCCAAGGGGCCAACAACCAACCCCACATACCCTGCAGCAGGTCCCTGGGTTGCCTGGCTCTGAACAGCCATGGTGCCAGAATGGCTCATTGGGGGTCTGCCTGCCACAGGGCTTGGTCAGGTCCTTCTGTTTGATCCAAGCCTCCAGGCAGAGCAGCCATGGTGGTCCAGGTTGAGCCAGAGAAGCCTCAGGACCTGGTGCTGCAGAGTGGACAGCTCCTGAGGGTTGCTTCCCACCAGCTGCAGCAGCAAGGGGCTGGATTGCTGGTGTGGAGCAATGGTTTCCTGAAGAGGAGCTGCTGCTGCTGAACCTCTGCCAGGATCCCCTCTGTCATATTTCCCACCTGGTTTCTCCTATCAGGGTGCTGCCAAAGAGCAACTCACTTTCCTGGTTTGCAGCACAAGCTGGCCAACCAGTGATGTTTTGTGCTGGGTACCCAAAACTGGAGCCTTTCCCCATCCTCCTCACCAAACCTGTCAGCCCATCCAAGGCTCCAGCTCCCCTGTCAACGTGTATGCAACGGGACCAGCGGTATGCTTGGGCTTTTCAACATTTCCTACAGGTTCTTCTCATTTCAGTGAAGCAGGTGGCTATAAAGGAATGTCTTTGGAAAGGTTTTGTCTGCTGGAGAAAGCCAGGGCTCAGGAATAGCTGTGCAAAAACTCTCTGCAACACTCAGCACTGTGGTTTCACACGTTATTGGCTGCCTCTGTCCCAACACATTCCGGAAGAGTATTAAATGATGACTTGTCATGTAATTTAGTTTCACATGTAGTGACTTCCCCCAGAAGTGTTAAATTTAGAGGAAACCCTAAAGAGCCCTGGAAAATGCTGGTGAGTGTGATGGGGCTAAGGCAAAGCATGAGGACTTTGGGGAGCTTGTGATGCTCCTCACTGTGGCCTCGTGGCCCTCAACTGTCTGGAGTATTATTGGGAATTTTCAAATGGCTTTCTGCCCGTGGAAAACTTGCCATGGTAGGGACAGTATGCAGGAGCTTGATGTCAGACCAGATGCCTGAGAGGAGGCCAGACTTGACCTTTCCAAAGATTATGGCAATTTTAAGACAAAAAGAAATAAAATCAGACACTTGGCAGTGACATGAGGCTGTGTGTGGCTGTGCAAGCCTGAGGGACCAGGTCCAAAGCTCAGTGATGCTGAGGAGACCCTCTTTAGGGATGCAACTAATGTATCCCCAGCACTGTGTGGGTCACCTTGCTGCCACTGGGAGGACACTCCTGAGGAGACTGGAAAGCCCTAGTGAGCTGAGCAGCAAGGCAGCCCTTGGATGGTCAGGATGTGTGGGCAGCCCTCAGAGTACGGGCACTCGGGGGGGACTTGAGCAGCTACTCTCTCTAAAAGGCAAAAGGGGGCTGACCTTGGAGCTGGCAACCTCTTCTCAAAGGATGAGCCCTACCCCTCACTGCAGAGGTGTGACAGTCCTGGCAAGCTGAATGGTTACATGGCTCCAAAGCACCAGCCAGGGCCTCAGCCCTGAGCTGTCCTCTGCAATTACTCAATTGCTGCCCACAAAGACCCTGGAGTCATCCCACACTTGTAATTAGGATGTTATATTTAGGAACACAGTGATCTGCTAAGGTCATACCCTGATTCAGTTGCAGAGGTGTTTGTGCTTTGTTATCAGCATTTGCATTTGCAGCTCACAGCACCTTAACCACACAGGGCAGGATGCGGGAGAGAAGGCAGATAGCAAAAGCAGATGCTGGACTCCATCCTGCAATGCTCTAAGCAGCCTCAAAAGGCACTGTGTACCCTCCTCTCCTGGGGCTGCTGGCAAGCAGGACCTGTTCAGCCCCCCACTGCCTTGGCAGGATCCAAACCTGTATTGGTTGTGTGCACATCTGATAAGACCATCTACTCTAGCACACCACTTTCAAAACAACTCTACGTGACGGTGGATGAAGCCTTCAAACCTGCACCGCAGCCCTCCTCAACACATTCTTGCAGTCACCCTCCTCTGCATCCCAACAACCCCCCAAATTTATTCTCTTTACATGGAAAAAGGAGGTCTGAGCCCTGTTGCAAGCAATGAGGACTCCCTGGTATTTACTGTATATTATTTTATCTGTGTTACATGTACTCACGAATGTTGGATTCCTGAAGAGTAGGGGGGCAGGACCTTACCTCCCTGCAGCCAGCTCAAGAGGGGTCAGGGTGTAGAGGGGACATGGATTTCTCAAAGTCACATGGCAGTGATGCTGGAAGGTCAGAAGCTGGCAGGAGTGTCTGGAATTCCCAGCAGCCCTTTTCATACCTAGATACGTACATACAGGTAACAGGGATAAGTGGGGCAGGGTATGAGAGGGCTTGTGCCCTTGGGTACATGGTGAGCACCTCACTAGGGTATCAAGAAAGCTGCTTAAAACTCGTCTCTCCATATTGAAGGCCAAGCACCAAGCCCAAAGTCCCACTGTCTGCTGAGGAGCATGAAAGCTATCTCCACACCAGGGTCACAGTGTCTGTACAGACTGTCCTTTCTCCCAGATCATCCGGCCCACCCGGGCAGAGGCACCACACAGGGGAAGCACAAGGAAAAGCAGAAACCAGCACAACCCACCTGCCTCAGCCAAGCATCTTCACTGCAGATATCATCCTTCTCTTAAAGGAAATGAAAAGCAAAAAGCTGCTCAGCAGCTCTGTGCTTGCATTCAGTCTTCATTTCTTTTAAGGCCAACTTGCCACAAAACTTTCATCCACAGCAGTAGAAAAAAACCCACCAGGGAATATTTTTGAGTGATTCAAGGCCAAATATGAATATACAAATATAACTCCCTTCTCTCTGTTTCTGGTAGAACAGTAGGAAAAAGCATGGAAGTGCAACAGAGAAGAAAGTCTAAGTAACTTTTTGTTGTTGTTGTTGTTGTGGGAGATGGTAGTGAACAAACCTACCCACTACGAAGAGCTTTTTCCAGGAAGTGTAGGTTGCTGTACCCTGTATCCCCTGAGCAGCAGGCGCTCGCACAACAGTTCTCATGCTACTTGCAAGCAGCACATTTGGAGGAGCCCTAGCAACGTGCACGGAGGATGAACGAACCCTATGGCCCTGAGGCACCCCGTCCCATCAGCAGCACATCTCCTGGCATCATGAAAATATTCATGGGCTTCCTCACTGTATTTATTGTAGTGCAGACCATTGGGACTGTGCTCATCTGTTTGTATCTTCACATGAAGATGGATAAGGTAAGCGGTGAGAAGTGAGAAGCGGTGAGTGGTCTATGCTGGATTGCTGGCATGGTTTGACTTCAGCTCTGGTGAGATCTGCTCACCAAGAGGATGAACACGGTGGAAGATGGTGCTGACCACTGGATGGAGGCAGCAGTATTGTTTATCACACCCATGTTCTCATCTCTGCTTTAATTTGCCATGGAGACGTACGTGAGAGATCTGTTCCCCTTTGTTCTAACAAAAAGAGAATGACCAATTGAGAGGAGACATTAAGAGTAAACTTGGTAGCTCATGGCTAGTCTGAGGACAAGAGGGTGTGGTTTAGACATACAAGTGGCTATTTTAGGTTTGGTAGTGGTTTTTCTGATTTTGTAGTGCTTATCAGCACTGTGATAATAACTGAGAGGATGAAAGGTCCAGAAATGGCATTTTTTTTTTTAGTGTTTCAGTGATTTGACTAACACCTCACTTCAGATGCTGTCTTTCAGTTTAGGGAACAAAAGACTGGACCTTAGTACTTTCTCAGTTTTTGAAGGTATGCAGTACCAGTGATCCTGTCCCATACTTGGGACAATATTTATCAAAAAGTTAGAGTCTGGCAGCTGTATTTGAGGTTGGTAAGGCTGCAGCTGCACTGCATGATGCCTAGAATCACCAATCTAAAGATACTTTCCTTCAAGTCAGAAATGACTGCCAGCTAAAGAAATACGTGCCTAAAACTCAGAATGTGTTTTTCTTACCAGATACACTGATACGGTGGATGTTACTGATTTTTACATGTGTCATTTCAACTTAAATTGAATTTTAAGTGTGTGTTTTCTGTTCTACAAGGGTGGTGAGCAATGTTGAGCTAGGGGGGGCTTTAATATCAGAGGGCTAGAAGCGGACTTCACTGCGTGGAGGTTGCAGGCTGTTGTTAAGGAGTGTAGAGGGTCTCTGGCAGAGGGAAATGTGACGGCAGGGGGACATGAACGAGGATCGGAGGCAGCTGAAATGCAGTCACGGGTGGCAAGAGGATTTCAGTTGCCTTCAGAGCCTGTGGCAGGGCTTCAAATCTGACCCTCCACATCCAGTGCTGCCTGTGCTGACCTCTCTGCCCGACTGTGTGTCCTCAGGTCCAGCTGCACTTTCTCTTTACCATTTAACCGAATGTTAGGTCTTTACAAGGAACAAAAAAACCAATGGAAAACCAAACAGATGTAAATTTAAAAATCAGTATTTGGATGCATTTAATTACTTTCCTATTGGCTTTCTGGGTTTTGGTTTTTTTTAATCTGAAGACCTTGGCACAATTCAGCCCCAACCCACATGTTGTTTTGTTTTGGTGGCAATGCTTTTAGTTAATAAGCAAGCAGAAAAAATTTAAAGCCCCTCTGTGTGGACAGGGCAGTGAGGGGCTGAGTGAGCATCCCAGCTGCCTGCTGGGGCTATTGGAGAAGGAGCTGCAAATCTTGGGCCCCTGAGCCACCCACTGGGATTTCTGTGCCTTTAGGAAAAATCGGATATGGACATTTAAATTAATTATCAAGGTGATAGAAAATAGATCTTGAGCAATCCTCCTCTCACCTAGCATAATCAGTCAGGGTGAGCTCTATGGGTTCAGTTCCCAGTGGATGAGGGCACAGATGCTGTGCTGGGTGTCTGGTGGGAGCTCTTGCTGCCCACAGTTTGTCTGCCCACATCATCCCAGTGCTGAACATCCAACCCTGAGCTTCCCAGGCTGTATTTATTACTGGCAGGAACGAAGCATGGCTCTGCTGCCAGCTGTTGCAGTTTCCTGCTAACATCCCATTAACCCTCCCTTCTCTCCCCTGTTGGCAGATGGAAGAGGTGTTGAGCTTAAATGAAGATTACATCTTCCTGAAGAAAGTACAGAAATGTCAAACAGCAGAAGGTCAGAAGTCGACTCTATTGGACTGTGAAAAGATTATAAAAGGCTTCCAGAACATCCAGTGCAAGGTATGTGCTGTTGGGTGGATAAAGATCCCACTGAAGGGGAAGAGGGGCTCCCACAGAGCTTCACCCCAAGTTTTTTTTAAAAACATGGATGCTCTTTACTTTAGGGCTGTGTAGCACATGCCCTTTTTTATACTGTATTCCTTTTACACTACATTGATATAATTGAAAAATCACATTGATTTTTTTTCCCTAAAATGCTCTTTATCCATCCAGATGCAACATGCCATGGTATGTTTGGGGCTTGTGGTGGGCGGGATGGAGCTGCAGCCACCTTGGCTCTGGTCCCTGATTCCGGTCTGAAAATAATTGATTTTCTGCTATCTGGGACTTTGCTCCAGTCTTGTGCTGGGTGGCTGTGAGGATCCTCGTGGCCACCTGCCACTGGGAACACTTTTCCGCCCACTTTCCCCAGGTGTCAATGGCAGTGCAAGGCTTGGGCCAGGAAACAGAGCTCCTGGCAACCAGTGAGGAGGAGCATGAGGGTGCTGTGCAAATTGCCACCCCATGGACTCAGGAATGGCATCTCTAGTTGGAGCAGTGGCTCCTCCCAGTTGGATGCAGAGAGCCAATTTGCATTGCAATGTCCTCCTGGAGTGGCTGAGGGATGCCCAGCCACGGGTGAGCTGCTCTCATCCTGCTCAGCCCTGAATTCACTGCTTAGGAGTGGCTGTGCTGGCCAGAGTAGACAGCAGAGGAACATTTCTTCTGCATTGTCACTCCCTGATGACAGCAGATGCCTTGGCTAAACCTGCCTCAACTAAACCTTCAGGTTTGCAACAGTACCCAACAGACCACCAAAAATTATGTCTGAGGTAAGCCGTGCTCAGCAGTCCTGAAAACCCCAACTGCAAGTCAGGCATGTGCATTGGCAGCACTTGCAGCATGGCTCTCCCACGTGAAAATGAGATTTTTCTTGTTTGTTTATCTTACTGTTTTTAACAAACTTTAATTGAATAAAACAAGTCATTTTAATTGAATAAAACCTAAAAGCCTACAAACTATAAACCATAAACCCTACAAACTCCCTGCTGCAAACAGCCCACAGTCATGTGTGAAGCTGGAGAAGGTACAAGAGGGGCTCTCTGGTTTTGGGTATGCTCTGTCAAGAGCTGACAGGACTGTTGGAGCCAAATATCACCAACCCCAGCAGTGACCACAACATCTTTTATATAGAAACTTTCAAAATCATTGATTTGGAAAAAAAGCCATATATTTTTCTGTTGTAACAGGACAGACCCCTCAAGGAGCAGCCCAAGTTTGAAATGCAGAGAGGTGAGTTTCCTGGTGTAACCAGTGCACTCTTGGCTTGCTGGGGCAGGAGGAGTTTCTTGGCCTGGGAAGGGGTTTCCTTCAACAGCCCATGAGTTTCTCAGGACATGGTGTGGAGGCAGGGGATGGGTTGGGGTTTGGAGCATCTCCATGAGAGTAGGACTTAGCTTGGTGTGGGCTGGCAGAGGGGGACACTGGGCACAGCTGTCTCCCCAGGGCAGGTGGATCTGGGTGCCAGAGTAGACAGTCTGATCTGTTGAAATCGAATCCAAAATTAAATCTGTGGCCTTTTTATATCGCAGGTCCTGAGCACAGTGAGCATCCCCATTTGGTGCACAAGAATGAGACATCTGTGGCAGGTGAGATGTGGGCACATCCAGGTCCTGTTCCAGCAAGGGGCAAGGTGGCAGCATCTCCTCTGCAGGCTTTATCCATCAGAGGGTTCACCTCAGAGGCACCTGCAGGTTTTTGCTGAGTGGAGGCCATGTCCTGCCTCACTCAGGGCTGGGGTGGAATCTGGGGGTGATGTCTTGGCCTGTAAAGAAACGTCAAGAAACGTTGGGAGGTGCTGCAGTCCCTGCAGAGGAGCACTGGGCAAACAGCGTGTGCCAAGGCATCAATAACACTGGCCTTTCTAAATTGCAGCAAAGAAGGAGCCAGTTGCAGTTCACCTGGCAGGTCAGCAGAGCAACAAGGCAGGCTCAGGTAAGACTGACTCACTTGGTCCTACCTCGACCAGGGAGACAGAGGGACACAGCAGTGTGCATTCCCTGTCCTGTGGCTGTCTAAGGGCAGGGACAGGGACAGAACAGGCCCAACATGAAAGCGTGTTCCCAAAGCACAGCAAACCTCCCAGCAGTCACATCACCACATGTACCTGTGCCGCATGGGGTTGGCACATCCCAGCTGTCCTCAGTAGCCCTATGTGTGCCTTCCTAGAAATGCACCATAAGGGCTTAATCTTTCCAGGGTTTTTATGAGTGGAAAACTTTTTATCTTTATATTTAGGGAAAACAACTTCCCACTTTTCTTTTGTTCTTAAAATGCATCTTTTTGCCCTCCTGGTCATCTCTTGCTGGGGTGGCTGCTGCAGGAGGGCTGTGCTCGCATTTGCACCTGCTGATTTACTCTTCTTCTCACCTGCAGTGGTCCTGGTAGCAATATGGGCTGGCTGAGGGCTTTACAGTTGCAACATAGGGCTCCAAACTGATTTAGTCAAGTTGCAATTATTCACAGCCATGGCCACATTAGGTTTGAGAGATACACCTGAGTCCTTTTGCATTTGTGCATCCCACTGTATCGACTGTGGCTGCTCCCACTGCTCTGTCCCCCAGCGTAGCCTTAGCTGAGGGACTTCCCACAACAGCAAGGATTACCAAAGTGAGTACAAGCTTGCAAGGTCAGTCACTCCATTTGGCAAGGATTCCACAATCTGACCACTTCTGATTTAATTCTGGAGTAACTGACAGTAATCGACAACTGTTCTTTCCATCTCTGATGCAGCATGTCACCCAGAGCTCAGTCTACCTGTGGAAAGCTTAGTGTTAGACAAGATCAAAGAAGTGAGAAACTCGCTTTATTTTAAAACTCCCTGCTCAAGCACTTTTTGAGCCTATAAAGCAGGGTCCAGAGAGCAGCAGTTGCCTGGAGCTCAACTCTGTGTGGGGAAATGTCCCTGTGGGATGCTTTGTCAGGGCCCATGGGCTGCATGGCTCCCTCAGGACTACCCATGGCAGACTGCCTCTGAGCTGAGGCAGTCGAACCCATTATTCCCCTTGGAGCCAAGCTGTTCACCCTGGCTGCTCTTCCAGGTGTCTCTGTTGGCTAGGGAAGGCAGCAGTCCAAATTCCAGAGATCATAGCTGAGTTCAGCCTCTGTAGCCACAGCTTCCAAGTTTCTGTATAGGCTTATCTGCACCAACTACGTGAGCTGTTCTGATGACACCAAAAGTGTCCCAAAATCCATGGCAGCATGTGATCTGTGTGGGCCATGGTCCTGGCAATGGGAAGCAGCACTCACTGTGCTAAGCCTGTGTAGCTCTGCACCCAGGCAGGGATAGCAACTGTGCAATGTTAATTTTTGTACTTCCTTGGTAAGGTCTTCCCATCTCCAGAGTCTGAGAGAAGGAAGGACTCTGGAGGAAAGGTAGCCCCCAGCTGGGAAAGACTGGAATGGGAGGCTCTGAAGAGCGGAGTTGCAGCATATTTTAGTAGTGCTCTGAGGTTTGGATGGTGTCTCACTGAAGTCCATGGAGGCAGCAAATGAAGGTGCCACAATGTTTGGTCTGTTGTGGTAAACACAGGCAATCCTCCTCCCTAAGCATTTCCATTCGGCTGGATGAAGGAAGCTAAATGTTCCTCCACTGCCATATCGAGTCAATGCTGACAAAGCCAGTGATCAGCAACATGGGTTAAACCTGCTCTGGCCTTGGGAAGGGTCCCTGCTTCCCCAGGCTGGGGATGGTGTCCTGGGCTGGGTACCTCACTAACTGCACCCTGTAGACAGACAGAGGCTTTGACGCCAAATGTCTGTGAGTGTTCCCCCAAATCAGCCTGCCAAACTGGAACTCTCCTCCTCCGAGCTCACCTGCAATGCCCTCTCCCTACAGTGCTGGAGTGGAAGGAGACGATGTACGGCCCCACAAACAGCTTGATATCCAACAAGGAAGGGAAACTGAAGGTGGAGGAAGCAGGGCTCTACTACATCTACTCCCAAGTCAGCTTCTGCACCAGGGAAGTGTCTTTGGCACCCTTCACCCTCTATATTTATTTGCATATCCCCAAGGAAGAGGACCGGCTCTTGCTGAAAGGACAAAAGACACAAAGCACCTTGAAGTCCCTCTGTGAACTCCAGTCCATCCGTGTGGGAGGTGTCTTCAACCTCCGGGAAGATGACATGGTCTTTGTCAATGTGACAGACTCCACAAAAGTGAAGTACAGCCACGGCAACACCTACTTTGGCATCTTCAAGCTGTAGTGAGGAAAAGGCTGTCCTGAGCTGGGAATCCAGTACAACTTTCTTGAGCAAAGTGCCTTTCCCTTTTTCCCTTATTTATGTTCCTCTGCCTCTCTGTTTTTCTTGTTTCTTAATTTGTATATTTTGTTATTTATTAATGAGGGCCAAGGGGCCCTGAGAACACAAATGGAACAAAGTTTGACGCTGTTATTTTTTGCTCTCAGATTTTTTTCTTTCACAGCCAGTGATTTGGTACACACTGGTGTGTGTCTGGGTCCACCACACCCACATTCGTGATGGGATTGCTGTCCCTGTTATGTCACAAGAGCTTTGTTTACCAAACTCTACCATCAACATTTCTTTCCTAGAAACATAGGATGGCTCAGGGCACTTCAGCCAAGCTGGGTTCATACATATCTCCAGCATCAATCTGCTTACAAACATCAATGGAAAAACATAAAAAGGCTTAGGAACATGTCCTCTAAAGGAATCAGTAAGCCCAGCACTGTCTTTACACAGTAGCTGCTGGTGAGGCAATGTTGCCACCCCAACTGTGTGCTGTGTCTGGAGAGCCCCTTTTTTTCCATCCATGCCTTTCTGTGAAACTCAACCAATTTCCTCAGGGTGGCACCGCCTTGGCTGGGTTCATACTTGATGACAATCACTCCGCACCAGAGGCGTGATTGGTTGCTGAGGGAGGATTGCAGATTTCAAGGCAGAGAGAAAGTAGAGCACTAGTGGTGGTCTGCTCTTGGTGATCTGAATCTGTTCACCAGACTGTCCTCCCGCCTCTGCAGGCAGAGGAACCTTTTCCTGTGGACAATTTCACTCCCCTGTGGAGGGGGCACTGGGCACCACCATCAAAATTGGAACTGCATCTTCTCCTGAGACCCCTCCTACCGAAGGAGGAGGACCAGGAAAGCACAGGGGTGGCAGGACCACCTGCTTCTTCTCTGAGCACATGTGCAGAGCATCTTCTGGCTGTCCTCAGTGAGGACATGTCCACAGTGGCACTTTTCCTGGAGCTCCAGGAGAGCAGGACTGTGCAGATGGGCAGGACCCTTCTTGGGCAGGGGGTACCTGGGTGGCACTTGCACACTAAGGTCTTCCCAACCCTATTCTCCAGCTTGGTCTGCAGGGAAGGTGAAAAGGACACAAGGATGTTGATGCAGCATTTTAAAAGATTACATATGTGACAAGCCTGGGGTTTTTGGTTATACAGGTCACATTTAGAGTGTCAAAGTTTGGATATAATCTTGGAAGACAACAGGTTTGCGAATGGAAGAGCTTCCAGATCTGAGCAGTGTTTAGGCTTTGTTGTGCTGGAGGCTGCAGGTCTAGTCCTTACACAGTGCTCAAATGCCACCACTGGTGGGACAGAAGGGGCATTCTTTTGCACTCATTGCAGAGCTGGGTGTCCAGCACAGCCCCCTCCAAATGTAATAGAGCTCAGGGACTGTCTGGTTTCTCTATAATTTAGTAAGTATTTTTTGGCTGTTCTCCAAAACTGCCAAACATTTTTAGGGGATGGATCACTCTTGTCTGTCATCTTGTATAAAGACTATTTATTTAATTAAATCCGTCTTATATTTGTAACCAGAGAGACTGAGTGACAGAGGACTGTGCATGGCTGTAGCTGTGTTTTGCAGCATAATTCAGTGTTCGTGGTTCCCCCTTCCACAGTCTGGGTTTTCTTCCACTGACCACCCCACAAGTAATACAATTCATGAATTAAGACATAGGTGGCTGTGTTTTGAACACCACTCACCCTTCTCAGTCCCAGGCTGAGATTTCACAGGGTTCTGCTTGGGGTCTGGGGACCAAGAGGACAGTGGGGTGGCACTGGGGGTCACACTGGGGACAACCAGTCCCAGAAGCCTCCAGGGGCAGCCATTCCACCATGCTCCTTGGGGCATGTTGAGGTGCCAGGGCCAGGCAGCACTAGGGACATTTCAGCAGGAGAAGGAAGCAGAGAGCCCTTGTCCTGGGAGGGCAGTGAGACACCAAGGCTGAAGCTCCCAGCACTGCTGTGAAACAGAGGGGTGGGGAATAGTTTTAACAGGATTTAGGACACCTGACTGAGAAAGGATTATTCCTGCCTGCCCTAAGGTTATGGAGACTGCAGGGATGTCTCTGCTTTGAAGCAGAGGGATGGATGCTGCACATGCTGTGTGTGGAGCTGGGCAGCTGCTGCCTCCCGTGGTGGTGTGGGTCTGACCACATCCCTGCTGCTGCTGAAACGCAGCCAGCCCTGTGGGCCGGACTCCTGGAGGCAGTGCTGGGCTGCCTGAAGAACCACAGAGGAGATGGTGCTGCACAGAGCACCACAGAGGAGATGGAGCTGCTCGGTCATGGTGGGAGTGTGGATGGAAGCTACAGGAGAAACCAAAGATGGTGCAAACTGGCATGGCCTGGGACAGGGCGAGAAGTTTGGAGCAAGTGGATAGGGAGGAGATAGCTGTGAGGAGCATGTGTGTGGCCAAATCCTCCAGGAGTAGAAAACCTGCTCATCAGAGGCAAGGAGAAACCAGTGATCAGTGCACACTTCGAAGCCTCCTGCAGCCCCCAGCCTCAGGGGACCAAGAGCACCTGCCAGAGAGCTTGGGCTGAGCTGTGATCCCCAGCCCAAATCACTGAGCAGGGATCCAGGAGCTGCAAACTGCATGGTTGAGGAAAACAATTAGAGGGGGGAGGACAAAAGCAGTCATTAAACAAGTCCATAAATTCTGCAGCAGGGGCAGCAGAAGCCAACTCTCACCTCTCCTGCCTATGGACTGCCCGACCAGCCCCAGCCCCTGCCCACACTGCTGCCTTTCTCAGGGCTTCTGTTTCTTGCCTTTGTTTACTTGCCAAAAATTCCCCATAGGATTCAGATGTGAGGTAGCATGTGAGAGGGGACGAGATGCAATTGCTGCCATCCACCTGTGTCCTTCTCCCCTAGCCCTGCCTGTTGCCACAGCTGGCACCATTTCCTGTCACCATGGAAAGTTTAAAGCTTGTCAATACATTGATTTTTCCCTTGATGTGAGGCCTCTATTCCAGTCCTCAGGCTGTGGATTTTACCATTTCCAAACTGATTTTTATTCTTGCTGAGTTAAGAAGGGGTTGAGAGGTTGATGAGTTTGCAGGGTACATCAGCAGAACTGGCACAGGAGGTGATGGATGAGCAGTGGCAGGAACAAGCAGCAGCACAGTCATCTGCTGGGAGAGGTGTTTCCCTGGCTCAGTACACACTGAGCTCATTAAAAATAAAATAAAATAATAAAGTTTTATATATATATATGTATATAAACTATATATACCAGGTTGCTCCAAGCCCCATCCAACCTGGCCTGGAACCCTTCCAGGGATGGGGCAGCCACAGCTTCTCTGAGCAGCCTGTGCCAGAGCCTCACCACCCTCACAGGGAAGAATTTCTTTCTAATATCCCATCTAACCCTGCCCTCTGGCAGTTTCGGACTTCAGTGGTTTTCCACAATGCACCCAAGGCTAGTGTTTCTTTTTTCAATTGTTCTTTTTCCTAGTCTAAGTGCTGTGTTTGGGGAAGGAGAGCAGGGTCCAGCCTTCCTGCCCTCAATCCTCCACTTCTGCTGTGGGCTGAAACCACAGATTGTGGCACATCTCTACCAAAGAGTTAAAAAAACCCAGCCTGCAGGAGACGTCTTGTCCAAGTGGTGGTAGACCAAAGGAAATCCTGTCACCACACCTAATTGCCAGAAAAAAACACACACTAACTTAAAAAAAAAATAAAATCTCAAACAGACAGGAAGTCACTTATCTACAGCAAGTGCCTGGTGCAACAGAGCAGTCAGTTCTCCATAAAGCATCCTTGTGAACAGAGTGCATGTGGGGCTTGAGGGATGGAAATGCATCTCCTGCCCTGGGACCAGGGGCCCTTGGCTGCTGCAGGTCTGGGTGATGGTGGGACCAACAGTCCAGATGCCAGTATCACCCTTCAAACCAGTATTCCCACCAGTAAATCAGAGAGGTATGATGCTGCCATGGCATTTTGAGGAAACCAATGATGCCCAGATAAGCACTGGCTTAGCTTTCATGGTGGAACACAGGAAGCAGCTCCAAAGGCTAAGAAGCAACTTTTATCCTTCTTTATTTGTCGAAAATGTCAATTAAAAAACTGTTCAAAATAAAAACATGTTAGAAAAGTTGAACTTGCATAAGTAGTTTACAGTAAATAAACCTACATGACAAAGATACACTGGAAGGCAGCTGATACAACATCCATCTAAAGACAGACTATCTGGAACATATTTACAAAGCACTGTAAACAAAGTAAATATGGAAACATTGCTGTCCCTCTGGCATGGCTTCTTTTCCTTTTTATTTTATTGTCTTGTCTTTTTTTGGCTTGTAGCTCTTGACAAATGCTTGATCCAAAAAGTCCCAGTGTGCCCTCCATCACATTACATCTCACGAACGTGCATATGTACATAGCATGTGTTTCAACTGAGCCTGGGGGCAGTGAGGACACATTTCCACCCTCTCCCTGGAGTGTCAGTGGCCCATGTTTTGTTCTGCACATCAGCAGCCTCGTCCCCAGCCCAGCTTGGGGCAGGCAGCAGGGCCAGGCAGTACGGCAGGGTCTGGGCATGGCCTCCCTGAACAGCAGTAAGTGCAGCAAAGGTCCTGCTCCTGGAAAACGATTCACAAGCACAGCAGGACTTGACTGATGACCAAACCACTCAACTGTGTGCCCAGGGAGGGATGTGGGGAGCTGCCATCCAGCTGGGATGCTCTGGGGATGGCAAATGTAGCCAGACCTCTGTTTTGCCCTAGAAATAGCTTAAAGAGGGTTTCTTATTACATTCCTTGAGATGTTTTGGAGTCTACATCTCCCAAAACAACATTTGCCATGTCCTGGCTAAATTTTAATAGCAAGGAGGGAGTTGTAATTATTGCCTCTGTTATGTCCTTCATAACCAACATAATGATGTGACTGTAATGAGCTGTGGTGCCTCTGCACACCCTGGGACCATGCTGCCCTGTGAGATAAATAAGACATCATTAACAGAAGGTTATTTTTATAATGCTGTTAAGGAAGGAAGGAAGGAAGGAAAACATCAGTTCTAAACTAGGGTATAACACCAAATAAGACAAGGAGAGCTGATACATATGCATGTTGCTTGTGTGCTATGTTCGAGAAGCTGTGCAGGGATCTGTGAGGGTGTTGCACATCCTTGCCACAGGAGCATTCCAGCTCTCATCAAAGCATAAATACCTTCCCTATCTCAAGAGAAAGTTCCTTTTCCCTAGCAGAAAGCCCCTGTGGGGCAGCATAGGGAGAAGTGGCTGCTGGCTACATTCCCAACCTTTGGGAAGGAGCGATGAAGAGCATAAAGTGGGCAGAAGGGACCAGCACATTTGGGGCTGTTTCTTGTTGTCAAGCAGTGTTTACATTTCATATAGAGAAAAGCATGTCCTGCAAGAGGAAGCACAGCAAAATTATAATCTCCTAGGTTACCTGGACAGTCGATGTGAAAACAAAGCAGAGGGTAGGAATTCTATATCATGCATAAGAAAAGGGATGGGGAGCAGAACAGCAGTTACCTGCTGTGCTAATCACGAGCTGTAAGGAGGCAGCACTATGCAAAATACCTTCCTATGCGCTCTGACAGGTGCTCCAGATCTAGCTTCCCCAAGGAGTTTAATGTCTTCATGTTAATTGCACATTTTAATCAGTATCAAGGCCACGCAGGAACCACAGTATTGCTGGGCTCTAGTTCGCTACAGTCAACTAATGGGGAAAAAGAAGATGGATGGGAAAAGCTTGCCCAGTGATTATCTGTAAAGAGGAGCATGGTGCTTTTTTTGGTTTTTGCTCAATGCCACCTCAGTAATGTTTTCATTCAATAAATAGGTACTGGTGCTTTTGGAAAAAACGAAAGCATTAAAAAGTGCTTAAGCTTCTTCTAGGAAACTGCTGCCCAAGCCTTTGTGAGCAGCAATCACTAGCAGAGTTTGTATTTTCTCCCAGTAGCAGGTATAATGAGGTATTAGTTGCTGCAGATGAATTGTGAATCATGGACCGCTTGCTTACTGGTTCTGTTGTGATTGATTGTTTCTGCTTTATTTCCTTACTGGATGGAAGAAAAACTATTTTCTCTCTATGACTT
>WAAG01006710.1:43255-76846 GCA_013390105.1 Tichodroma muraria
AGGAGCAAGAAGAGGCAAAGGATCCAGTTACACTTCCCAAAAATACACCTGAGGTCACACACCACTGCCAGCAGCTTCTCCATGAATTCAGGCGATCAGGGATGACTTGCGTCCTGTGTCCTCCCTGCCACACTCATCTGTCTGCTTCAGCAGCCTTCTCACCAGCTTCTCCAAGTCCTTCCTGGATTTGAGCTCTTCCTCCAAACACTGTTTCATCCTTTTGTTTTCCTGCAAGGTGAAAAAAAAAAAGGAATAAAGATGCAGTTAAGGCCCATGCACTTACTGCAGTGAGGTACTTCCATGCATCTGCTGCCTGATGCCTCAGAGGTGGTGAAATGACAGAGACATTTGATAGGAGTTTGTGAGGATGAAGAACATAAGTAGATCAGACCACAGGTAACCCAAACAGACCCTTACTACCTCACAGACCTGCATGCAGGTTCCCTGACTTTGGGCAGGCAGAAACATCCTCCTGGAAACCTAATTTTAACTTGGGTTGAAGAACCCTTTTCTCCTTTGATGGTTTCTCCCACCTCCAGACTTGGGACTGGAGGGAAGAGGACATATTTCCTCTGAGTCTACAAGAACTGGTGTCCACCAAACCCCTATAAAATGAACAGTCAAGCTGAAAGAGCTGTTGGAATAGGGGGAAAATTTCATGTTACCACAAAGACCAACTACTCCTTCCCTCTTGCTTTCTCTGGCACTCAAGCATGGAGAATGAGAGGAAGTGGTCTCCAGGTGCACCGGGGAAGGTTTATGTAGGATATTAGGAAAAGTTTCTTCACAGAAAGGGCTGTCAAACACTGGAACAGTCTGCCCAGGGAAGTGGTGGAGTCACCATTCCTGGGAGGGTTCACAGAATGTGTGGGACACATTATGCACTTTAGCATAATTATGTGTGGGACAAATTATGCACTTTAGGACATGCTTTAGAGATGAACATAGTGGTGGCGCTGGGTTGGGCTCCATGATCTCCGAGGTCTTTTCCAACCATAACGATTCTATGATTCAGGGAGGTAAACCAGAAGAAAACTAATGCTCATTCAGGAATTTGCAGGATTGGACCAGGATCAGCAAGACTTTTCCTGGCACTGACCAGCTGAAGACGACCCAGCACAGACTGTTGGCTTTCGCTCACCTCCCAGCATAAACAATCCCACCCAAATTACCTGCTTCAGCTCTTTGACTTCATCTTTCAGTGCATAAACTGTGTCAACAAGGCTTCTGAAAAAAGAAATTAAAGAAAAAAGAAATTAGAGCTCGTGTGTAGGAAAACAGTGACAGCACGGGAGGTACTGACAGGAAAGTTGCATCCAGATTCTTGCTTCCTGAGCATCAGGCTGCTGCCTGTGAAGGGACTCTGGAAACACAGACCAGGAGCATTTATAGGCCACTGGTCCAAAACTCAGGGCTCTTTTCTCAAACCTCAGTACTTTGTTCTGCTTTGAGTTATCAGCAAAGGTCTGTGGCTTTGGCTTCCTTGTTTATGCTATGGTAATAAGTAACAATGACTTTAAAGGTGGAAATGCCTGAGCATCTTCTGTAAAGCAGCTTTGATTCCTTGAGGTTGTGCTGCAAAAAGTCAAAATGTGAAAGGAACACACTGACTGGGTTGGAAAGGGAGAGGCTCAACACAGTCACCCAGATGCAGAAGTTACAGAACAGGCTGGGAGCACTCATAGGCAGGTGTCAGGCAGGCTCCTGAGGGGCAGAATCAGCCCACTACATCAGCACTTAAAAAAATAAGAGCCGCTTGTTTGGTTCTGTCCTCTCTGACCTCATTATCCTACATCTGGATAAGCCATAAACTGGGGATCCAGACTCCCAGAGGGATACAGCCAAGTCAGGGCAGCTGGGAAAGCAGCTCTGTCCTTCAAAGGGACAAAACAGCAGTTGAAATTGCCTGGTGGTTCTTTGCCAGAACTAAGGCAGCAGTCAATGACAGCAGGCCTGCTCCTCTGTGGAGACACAGAAGGAGAGGGCATTGGTTTTTAATGCCCTTCCAAAAAGTGACACAGTGATCTATCTGCAAGTGGAGAGTAGCCGCACTTACTTTTCCTCTGTGACCGTCTGGCCATTGCTTCGTGTTTCCTCTATGATGATTTTCTCTTCCTCAGGAAGAAGGACTTGGGGGATGGAGTCTTTACGGGAGCCTGTGTAGAAGAATTATTCATGAGGGAGAAAAAGCTGTAATCTTCCCTGGTGCCCATGCTACATCAGAGACAGAAGCTCTCATTCTTCCTGCCCCACCACCAGCCTGGGGCAGGCTGGAGATGTCAGCTAACTAACTAACCCAGAGGTACAGCAGCAAGTGGAAAATTTTCAAGAGCAGTCATTGCATCTAAAGTTACACCATGACTTATAAATGAAACCATTCAACTAGGGTCATGAGCTCCCCAAAGAACCACAGCCTCCCTTTTTCTTATGTACCATTATTTGACAGTTCAGTGATTTAATTGGCTGACATCTCACCAGAAATGATAAATAGTTATATTTCCAGAGTCAAAGATATTAGATAGGTTCTTATGAAGCAGATTGTTTTAAACATGCAGCTGATTGAGAGATAATATTCATGCTTCCTTTCTAAAGCTATAAGCAACCTGAGATTATCATCAGGTAATCACTGGTGAAATAGAAGTGTCTCATCTGCGCTCCTACCTGCTTCATTCTCTGTGTTTAGAAGAAAAACAATGGCAGCTAAACCACTAGGCAGATGAAGCTTCCTTATCTTGAAGATTTGAACACTACGGTTTCCTAGCATGAGTCTCGTTGCTGTATGATGCAACATCTGTTTTTTTACCAAAGGGGTTATCAGTGTTGTGGGCAGAGTAGGAGCTAAATAATGTGGTTGTGTGCCCACCTGAACTGAGAGCTTGCTGGAAGCCTGCCCCAGTACAGTACGCCTCAATCACCTTCAGGATCTGAGCATCCTCCTCCAGTGCAGCAGTACCTGTAAAACATTGCAAACAACAGCAGGCACAAAAAGCAAGGTACTCTGGCCTTGTCTCTTCCGGTCGTTGCTCCCAGCCCCTTAAGAGATCATGCTGTTTCTTTGGCTGACTGTCCCTGGGACTTTGGCCAATCCGTTTTGAGGTCCTTTATATTTTCTGGTCTTTGTGGCATCAAGCACCATGACCAAATGGTGTGAAAACTCATCTCTAGTTGTTCATCTTGGCAAAACTCAGGGGGTGATGCCCTACTTTGGGTGCATGCAGCACTGGGAGATGGGCAGGCAAAGCAGCCCTAGTGTGGGACGTCTGGTACAGCAGCACCAGAGCAGGACTTGGAAACATGAAGCATTAATTTCCAACCTCTGCTCAGTGCTGTCCTCTCAAGGGAGAGAGCTAATCGTGGAGCTGTGCACGACAGCTTGACAATGGCTGGGTGACCATGGCCTTTCATGTAAAGCCCCCAAGGTGTGCCCCAAGTGTTTTTTAGGGAGTTCACAGGACACCCCTCTTCGCAGGTGAACACCCCTGTCGGGATGGGGACCTTTTTGTTTCCTAATTCCCCATGGACGCTGTTCTAGGACCTGCTGGCATGGCCAGGTAAGGGCTTGCCCCAGCTGTCACACATATTTTGGTGACTTGATGTGCAGTTTAATGCAGTTTTCAACTACTAAATGCAGTTTTTAACTTGGAACTACTTGTTTTTAACTACTTGGAAGCCAAGTTGCTTGGTTTCATATCCAGAATAAGACCACCCACAACCAATGAACCTTGTGCTAGCAATCACGAGGAGGGTGGTGGCATGTCTGGCAGTCATAACTGGGAGGGGAGGAGGGATCTGTCAGAGGCTGAGGACCAGGGCACTTCCAGAAGTCTCCCATGCTCAGGAGCATGTAGGCTCACAGTGAGAGCATCCTGTCACATCCTGCACTGCAAGAAAGGACGTTTTCAAAGTCCCGTGGAGATCACAGAGAACACAGAAATCTCCAGAAATGAAAGAAAAGTAGAATCACAGAATGGTTGGGGTTAAATATCATCTAGTCCCAATCCCTGCCACGGGCAGAAACACCTTCCACTAGACCAAGTTGCTCCAAGCCCCATCCAGCCTCGCCTTGAACACTTCCAGGGATGGGGCAGCCAAAGTGTCTCTGGGCAACACTTACTTTTCCGAATAACAAACTCTTCATCAGATGGTTTTCTCTCAGTTTTCCTTTTTGGAAGAAACTTCTTCATTGTTTTTGGACTTTTGCTGGAATCCTACAGAGAAATGGATTCTTGTGTTTAACTAGAACAAAAAGCAGCTGGCACAGTGGAGCAGCACAGCTGGGTGCAGCTACCCATGCTACACACAACACATTAGAAGGCTACAAAGCAGACAATGATAAAGTTGGCGAAAATGATAGTTTTTGCCCTTCACATGTACCAGTTGTGACCCACTGCTCCCTGGAACAGCAGTGGGAATTGCACCTGCAGGTTTGGGCCAGGACAGGCTCCTCTAGTAAATTCAACTCTTCTCTAAAATCCTTTAGCCAAAGAATTCAAATACATTCATAGCACTTTTAGTCTGCTTACCAGCTCTATGGTCTGTGCTACAAAACCCTAAAATGCGGTTTATTCCATTGACTTGATTTCAAATATTAAAGAGCTGGCAAATACCTCTGCTTCTAAATGCCCACAATTTGAGAGTATAATTCACACACACACATATACACAGAGAACAGACAAACACACACAAAGTTAGTGTTTGCTATGACTCCATGAGTAAGAGACGCAAGTTTCTATCTCCTTCACTCAGCTAAAAGTCTTGCTGATTTGGAGAGAATTAGTGTATTAGTAGGTTACATGCAATAAGGATTTAAAGGAGAAGAAGCATGCCAGGAGGTTTATGTACCATAACACTAAATCCTTTCTGAGAGTTATCTCAAAATATATTTGCCAGTTACTACTGATTCTGACAATAACTTACTGATATAACGAGGCAAAATTAGGGTCATGCAAGCACAAGAAGCATTAACAAGAGCAAGCATTCTGTGCCACGACAAGCCAAAGAGATATATCTACCCTTACCTTTAAGATATAAGACATCCTCTACATGAATATGCAAAGAAAGAGAAGATGAGTGTGAGAGACTGATGATTTTTATCATCAAGTCCATTAAATCTACAATTCTAAACCACATTTCAATGTTAGTCCTGCGATTAATGCAGCACACCCTCTGTACTGGTTTTAAAGCACTATCAACATGCAAAGGAGCACCATGTCATGCAAAACTGAAAATTTACATATGAGACGCAGGGTGAGTGGGCATTAATACACTCTAAACACACAGAGAACATGCCTCTTCGGTTAGTAGTGGGTGTCTGTGGATGTTGGTTGCCTGAACTGGTGCTTACAACTGCAGGAGCCCCATGTGCCTGGCACCATCCAAGCCCCAGGGAGTGCTCAGGGTCTGCGTCAACACCAGTCCTAAGGGCCTCAACCCCTCCCAGTCAGGAATGTCAGCCCTGGTGACAATCGTCTAGGACTCCGTCTTCTCAAAGGGGACCTTCCATCCTCGCTGAAGACCTGACCATGTTGAGGCATCAGCACTGCAACACTTCCCTGCTCCACTGGCAGAGAGAGGGAGTTCCCTGCACATCCTGTGAAAGATTCCATCACTGGATCCCATCCCTGGGATGCTTGATCCAGGGACCCACTAGGCTCTCCTGCAGGTCTGCCCAGCAAAGCCCTGAACCCTGATGTTATAAAGCCTTCACCTAATGCAGAGCAGCGAGTTAAAAAAAAAAATAAATAAAAGAGTAACAATCTGTAAATCTTTTTCCCTTTGCTAAACTGAATCCAGACACAGCACTTTACCCACGGAACTTACCTGTTCCGTCATTTCAAATGATTACTGGAAACAGAACAGGAAAAATTACCCAATTTCAATGGAAATAACAAGAGTGAGGTGTCGTACACAAGCAGGGTCTGAGGTTTCCTGAGCACAGCTGGGTACAAGGAAGTGTACAAGACTGTGCCATCCCCATCCTACACTACGAGAAGACAAGTAACACTGGATGTCTAAAAATCTCTACTGTTTTAATCAAACTGTCCCACTTGCTTCCCTGCAAGTAACCTTTGAAATTTGTATTCCTTCATTATATCTTCATTATAGGAAGGTGCTTGCATGGAGCTGTCAGCATTATTTTGTGTTCTACTTTAAATTAAAAAACTGAAAATACAGTGAAATAGGGATTCTCTCTAGTGATTAAGCATCCCAGAGGGAGAGATGAGAAATGTAGATCTGCTTAGGCCAACAACCAAACTTATTTACCATCTGTCATCACAGGCTTGTGTCCATGAGTCTCTCCCAGGCTCAGTCTGCACTGAGTACTAGGCTGTGCCTGCCCAACTCTGCTGGACATGTTAGCCTTTGGGTTTCTACCGACATGGTCAGCACAGTTTGTTCCCATGGAAGCCACATTTTTGGTCCTATGACACCTTGCAGGATATCATCCAGCATCCTTGGGACTCACTGCAGGCTAGGCCTCTGTGGCAAAAACCTCTCCTCTGGTTTCAACAGAGTTTAATTCCTGCTATGAGTGGCAGGGGACAAGAAACTGCAAAGGAACATGGTATTAATGATGTCACTCAATCTGTGTTTTTTCCCCCAGAAAAATTTCTCTTCTACCTCAAGCCTCTACCTATATTTTTAATTCACCACACAAGCAAGAAATGGTTTAGCCTCCATTATGGAATTTGGAATGTGCAAAGATTATGGGTCATTTTCAGTCTGCTCAGTTGGTATTTAAACAACTTAATTCCCCAAATGAAATGTGTTACTTTACAAATTCTAAGAAATAAAGGCATCAAGATGCAATGAGGCTACTTAAAATCTCTGCCTGGAGCAGCAGACCCACAGTTCTGCCACCTGCTAGACTCTCCATCCCTAAGTGCTGAGAGGGCTGAGAGGGTCTAATCCCCCTCCCTGTCAGCGGCAGAAACACTCCCAGGGGTGCTGTACCAAGAAAGGCAGCTGACTCAGATCCAGAGTGCTCACTCAATAAGGGGAACGTTATCTGAGGTACTGGTGAGTAATTCCAAAAATTTAACATGAGGTAGGGAAGGAGAGCACTACAGTTGCGGTGAAGAGTGACAACAAAGCTGTATTTTGGGTTTTCCCACACCGACTCCCAGCTCCCAGGCTGGGATTCCTGCAAGTAAAGCCATCCCTTGGCTGCTGCCTCCCCAGCAGGACCTTGCTGTGTAACACTCAGGTGGGTGGCAAAAGAGGGTCAAACCCCACATCCTGTTCCAGCCACCAAAACAGGGGGGAAGACACAACAAACATGAGCAAACGTTTTGCCTCTTCCTCATGGTGCACGATTGCTTCTCAATCCTCTACCACTGAGCTGCTGCTACAGCTGGAGCTGGAACACATTCCAGCAGGGAGCAGGCCCCTGCCCACAGCTCAGACCAAGGCAGGAAGGAGGAGAGAAGGCAGCTCCACCATGGCACTGCCAAAAGACAGGGCTCAACGGGACACTGAGATGTGGGACTGGTGACATCCAGCAGCTGAGAGCAGCCAACAGCAAACATCCAGCCTGCAAACACACGTACTCATGGGTCTCACATAGCACAAAGCCCGGCACAGCGACCAACATGGCAGGACTGGGGCCAAACTGGCAGAGTCTTTTCTCTCAACATCCCCAAGAACCTACATTTCTGTGCCCTTGCTGTGGGATCCGAAACCTGGACACAAGGTCTAGGGATTGTGTGATATCAGGGTCCTGGACAGGCAGGTGAGATTATTACCTCTTTGTAACTCAGTGCCGCTGATGGTCTGAGTGGAGGAGCAGGACGGAGGCAGCTCAAGCTCCAGGGCTTGAGGATTTTGGGGGGTTCCAGAGGCCCACGGATCTGCCCAGCTGTACTAAATGTCTGAGAAAATAGATGAGAATCAAACCAAGACTGTTAACCACCAAACAAGGCAGAGAAGTGGAGGGGGATGGACAAGCATTGAGATAGTGAGACATCTCAAGTTGCAACAAAAATAGGGCAGGATACATGTAAAATGGTACAAGCACAACACGGCTACAAAGCAAACTGCAGGATGTGTCTTACAGCTGTCATGTTACCTCAGTTGTCAGGGTGCTGCTGAAACAGAGAACTCAGGCAGCAACGAGGAACCCAGGCAGCAGAGGCCAGGAGGTGACACTTACTGAATGAGGGCTCCAAGATTGTGTTTTGGAGACTGTGCTGCATGTCCCTTTGGTCAGCCTTTGCAAGTGGTCAAGCCATTCGTGCAAGTCCTGGCTGGTGCTGCAGGACACAGTGATCCGCTCCATCATGTTCCCTGTGGCAGAGGGTTAAATAACTGTCTTTAGCAAATGGTAGAGACACAGGATGAAACACAGCACAGCAGGAAATGGCTCTTCAGTTTGCACAGTCCAGTGGCTCCAAAAAGGCCAGGGCAAAGATAGAAACAGAATCATGGAATCATTAAGGTTGGAAAAGACATCTAAGATCATCAAGTCCAACCATTAACCCAGCACTGCAAGGTGCACTACTAAACCATGTCCCTAAGCATCTCATATACAATGATGTGACTGCCCATCCTGCTCCAGGCAACCACTGACAGTGTCGGAGCTGCAAGAAATGCTAAGGGAACTGGTGAGATGAATGTGTGAGGATTATTTAATGTTGAAGGTCATTAAATACAACATTTCCATGGTTAACAGGATTCTGACACTGAATACCACCAGCATAAATAGCTGCACTGCAGCCCAGGCACTGAGCATGAAATGACTGTGTACACCCACAAGTAATGAGAAAAACTGAAGAGGAAAATGGGATAAAAGCTCCCTCATGACCAGAACCATTAATGTGTCCATAAATGAGGTACTCAGAACTACAAGGAATGGCTACTGGATGCAGACAGGGCACATCAGTACAGAGCAGTGCTACTGGGGCAAGAGATTTGTCCCAAACAAAACACTGTGGTCTCCAAAGGCAGCCAGAGGCAGAGCTCCAGGGCACTTGGAGGAGATTGCCTCAAGTAGGACAGAGGTGCTCAGGAACTCAGACAATACACAGTAAAAGAGCAGGAGGAAGATCATGGCAGGGGGTTAGGGGAAGGAGGACCAGTACTTCCAGTGACAACTGTTTGTTTGCACTCCACTGCTTGGAGGACTGCCCCAGGCAGAGGGCCCCACTGACCTGTGATTTCAAACACATGCTCATTTCCTTCAGCATCTTCCAGCTTTGTCAGTGTCATTCCTGTCAAAGGCAGCTTTCCCTGTGAGAATTGAAGAGCAGTTAGTGTCTGCAGGTGTTGTTCTGTTTGTTTCTGCTGATTTGGAAATTCAAGTTCCTTTCTCTTTGGAAATCACCATTTAAAATTAATTTGTGAAGGCTTCAGACTGCATGAAGAGTCTCCTTTCATGTATGGATCTAGACTTCCCTGCACAACTAGGTCAAACCCCAGAGATGAGGCTCCCGTGACAACTGACTCATCCCCGGCTCATCTGCCGCTCTTTCCCTTCATTCAGTGCAAACCCTTTTTACAGTCAAGTCAGAAGGATCAATTTCCCCTGACTTTTTCTGAAAGCCTTCCCCATCCCTCTAATTTGCATGCTGAACTGCCTGCTCACTTTACCCCCACCGGTGGGTCAAGTCAGAAAACCCAGCCAAATATTTCCCAAATCTTTCTCATCTCCCTTGCTACGACAAATGACACATCAAAAGAAGAGCATCCTTTTCCTGGCAATATTGATCGTTTCAGACAGCTGGAGAAAAGCCAAGCTCTCAACAGCCATTAGATGGTATGGAAAATGGTAAAACACAAGAAATGCAGAGTTATACGTAGTACGTCACGGAGTGGAATTTTCACATTCTTTGCAGTGGGCTTTATAAGTATTTTCCAGAGATGGCACAAAACTGAGAGCCAGCTGGCTGGTCAAAACCCTACAGCTGGGTCAGGACACCTTACACACACACCCCACTCTCAAGAACAGCAGGTAGAACAACAGGTTTTGTTGCTGTTGTAGAACAACAGCAGGCTATTCTACAACTGCTTTTTTCTCATTTCAGAGCATTCACTTTCAAAATGCTGCTTAACCAATTATCAGGACAAAGGCATTGACTATCCTGGCACATGGTAAAGCCAAGCCCTGGTTCCCAGCCTGCGGTGTTTGCATCACAACAGAGAGTTTGAAGGATGCAGAGGACTTGAATTTGATAAGAACTGTCTGTTTTGCTGTTTTACACCGAACGCCTTGCAACTTGAAACTAAGCATGCCTACCTGATAGATGAACCCACTCATCCGTGGGCTTGCAGACAGCATCAGTAAAACATTGGAAAATAACAAGAAATATCGTTCCTCTTTCTCCTGGGGTATAAGAATTTAGGTTAGCCCAGTCTGCAATGCATCACAAACACCTGCCTCTAGCAAACTGAACCTGTTGCAGCTGGAATTACAGCCTGTGAGATCACCCCCAAACCAACTACTCTGGCTTTTTCTTTCTTTACAGCATCTCATTTATGTACCAGTTTTCCCTGCATAGATTCTTGTCTGCATCCTGCTAATCCTCTTCTAATCATTGCAGAGTGCCTCAGAAGGCCTTATGTCCCCCAGCTTTCCACATCTCAAACAAGAAAGACTTTTGGGACTAGATGCTGCACGGGTTTGTTTTACAGGTCTTCCCGTCCCAGGGAAAAATTGCTACAGCAAGCAAGTCAGTGCTAACAGGTACTTTCCCACACTGAGCATGCAGCACAAATGGCTTTAGCACCACTGGGGAAGGTCTGTGTCAGGCACTGGTGCAATGCATTAGGACCAGTAGGACAAGAATCACTCCAGTTAGCTCCAAAACACAGTCAGCTCTGGGGTGGGGCATCAGAGCAGCCCCTGTGCTACACATAGGACATTTTCTAGTCACTCTCATTTCTCAGAGTAAGTCACAGGGGAGAAAGAGGGAAATTAACGTGCTATATAACACTGAGATACTTCTTTTCTTGAAAAGTGTGTCACCAAAGGCCTGAAGCTAAGCCTTACGGGGTGCTGGACTCACTCCAAAGACGCGCAAAGTCCCAATGCACAGCTCTTCCCAAGGAAAAATTATTTATCAGCATTGTTTGTCATCAGTTTGTGGCCTGGAAGGAGAGGAGCTACCGCCTCGCATCACTTATCCTGGGAGCAAGGAGGTATTCAGACATGAGGTCTTTAGCCAGCAGAAGGAACGCCACACTCACCTCACTTCCTCCAGACTGCACCATAACCTGGGACATGTAGATGACGTTTCCCATCATTTTTATGTCCTCTCCTTCCCAGCGCTGGATGGACTCAGAAAGGATTTGCAGCTCAAGTTGTTTCCTCTTCCTCAGCTCCTGGCATTGCGGCTGGAAATCACAGCAGAGCTTAGTTAGCTGAAGGGCAGGAGCCAACCCAAATCGTCCCAGTTTCACCAGCAACACTCACACAGCCCTGTGGGCTCAGGGATGGTCACGTCAGGGATCAGGAAAGCCTGCTTTGACTCCATCACATAAAGTCTGTTAAAAATCACATCCTAGTGATTTATGAAGTAATGATTACATTCTAATGCCAAGGAAATTGAAAACTGCACTGTGCAAACTTTTCTTTCCAAACCAGCCCTATTTCTGAGAGTTCAGGGTCACAATTTCCAAACCAAGACAGCTGCACAGTTAAATGTCTCTAATTTTGCTGCTGTTTAGAGGGATTTTGCCCATTTTGTCCAAACAGCAGAGTTGAACTTGTAGAATGGCAAAGTCCCCACAAGTTAGATGGGTGGATATTTTCTAATCAAAATCTGGGAACCCAAAAGCAGGACTGGGCGGTGATGTAGATTAGCACAAAAAAGAATCTTCTGAAAGTGTTGTAATTGAAAACTGCACCACTGCTGGGCAGCTGGGGACTGGAGAAGCTCCAGGGAATGACCAGTCTCTCATCAGCTCTCAGCAAGAGAGGACAGCGCTGACTGAACAAAGAGTCCTGCAAATCTAACCAATACTTTCTTTATCTGATCCCTCTGCCAAAAGGGAAAATTGCTGCAAAGACAAACCAGGGCTATTTTCACCAACTACTTGGTTTTTCCCAAATGTCTTTTTCTAACAAAGATTTTCCTCCTTTCCAATTCATTGACTATCCAGCTTTTCAAAGAGAGAGGCTGCGTTGGGTCTAGTTTGAAACCACACACATTTGAACCAAACTGGGGGGGTTTACTCTGGTTCTACAACTGTTGTACATTTTGACGTCTCTCCAAGTGTCCAAATCCAATGTTCCCAGAATAAAAATCCAAATATAATCCACAGGAGTTCATCACAGTCTGTTCAGAGGCACCGCTGTAAAACAAAGCGGCTCCTTGGTCCCTCCCTGCCTTTGCTCAGGAGCCTTCCTGGTCCTATAACAGGACCACATGTCCATCACAAGAGGCACCTCTGCCTATCTAACCTCAAATCCACACTGAACCTCTTTAGTTGTGTCATAATAACATTAAATTACTCATCACCCAAGTATACATTTCAAGTAAAACCATCCAGCACTTACAAGATTTCCTAAAGATTAATGACACCTTTTAATTTAGATGAGTTATTCCCCTATTAGCTTCCAGAATAAATGGAAAGGGTGCTGAGTTTCTAAGTAAATGTAACATGATCGCCCTTTCCTGTTTTCTATGAACTTTCTCCTCCCCATCTTTTATCTGCACTGCTAAACACTTGCATCTGTCACAAACGTGTGACATCTGTTGCGCTAAAGGAAGGAAGCTGGACCGTATCTGGAGTGGTTATAGTGAAAGGTTCTCTGTGGCTACAAAGCAAGAGAGACTAGAGCTTTTTCAATAACTGAAAAAAGTTTTTCCAGGTAAAACCTTTGTGCACATGGATGGCTTTTTCCCCTCTATTTCATCTCAGTGCAGCAGGACTTTGAGGGGCGCAGGTGATAGAGTTCACACAAATAGTTTCGTTATCTCTGACTCATCCCTTCTCCATCCCTCACCAATGGCCATGGCACCAGGACCCACAAATTACTGGAACGTGGTCCAAACCTCCTGACACCCATGGAGCAAACCCTCAGCAAAACCAAGAGCTACTCCATGGGCTCAGAGAGGAACTTTGCATTGGCACCAGAATTTCAGTGTCACAGCCGTGCCAACCTTTCCCTCAATGAACAAGGGGTGGTCTAGTTTCAGGTGGTAGATGATTAGGGAACGGAGGCAACAGAAGATTAAAGGGACCCTGCTGCCACCACGATTCACACATGGCTTTCAGTAATAGAGGAGAAACTTGGAGATCCACCATCTCTGCTCTGGGACCATAGAGCCAGCGTGCACTTGCCACAGCCAGAGTAGCAGTTCTAGGCTTGAAATGTGAAATTAAGTTTCTTTGTAACCCATCTTTTCCATTCCAAAAGATCTTTCTTTCCTAATGAAGAGACAAATGTCAGGCTTGACTCATTCTTCATGAAATGCAGACCTGAAATGGAGTGCTCTATTTTAAGAACTGCCACCTACCACAAGGGACTTGAAGGATGTGACGGCTTTCAAAACATCTTCATGATCTGCATGCGCCTCCTAGTGAAGGGAGAGCAAATTCCTCAGCCATCAGCAGCAGTGGCACCCACCCTGAACATCAACCCGCCCTGAGCATCAGCCATTGTCCCAGTACACCCAGGGCTGAGGATAAAGGCAGCATGGGCTTCAGGAGGAGGCCAAAGTCCCCTGGGTACCTTCCCCACCATCCACTTCATCACGGCATGCCTAAAGGCAGCTATGCAGAGCAAGAGTAGGTATGACTGGACTTAGAACAAATCTGACTTGCAAAGAAAAATCCATGAAAACAGGCAGTGGTGCAGGGTGCACGTTCAGGAGGGAAACTTACATTGATGTACCAAGCATTCCAGCCACTGCCCCATCAAGGGTGGAAATTCACAAGCATCAAGGGGGCTTCACCTCTGGGTTTAAGGGAGGGCATGTCTGAGCAGAGCTCCTGGGCCAGGTAAAAGTAGAATGTTCGCCCTTACCTCTGACCCCAGCGTTATGCTACTACTCTCCCAGAATCTTCTCCTGGATCTGGGGCCCTGTTCCTCACCACCAAGTCCTCATGCCAAGCAAATCGTAAGGTGTCTAGGTTGTGATGGAGCTGTCCCTGCAGCCTGGGATTGCTCATCTGGAATGTGGGACGAGTGGCTGCCCTGAACACACCTGCCGCCTCAGCAGCTCTGCAGCAGTGCAGGGAATGCTGTGGTATACATCCACACTGCACACAGCCATCCTCTTCCCACAGCATCACAGCTTAAACCTCAGCCTTACTGATTCATGCAACAAAACTCCCACACTCAGCTTAGAAACTAAGAGAAATAGGTGACACGTGTGTCCCCAAATCCACTGCTGAACCGCCTGCGAAGAGCAGGCAGAGAGCACAATGCATATCCTGCAAAGAGCAAATTATCCCCGCATGGCCATGGTGGCTGAAGTCAGGCTCAGTTCAGACCTGGCAGCTCAGCTCAGGTGAATGAGCACAGGCAGGTCTGGAGTGTGCCTACCCCACAGGCTCTCACGCCCTCTCTTATGCAGGAATATTTCTGGCTCAAGTATAGAAGTTTTAATCTTTTGGCTTGACTGTAAGTCATGGATAAGTGTGCTGAATTAACTAGTATTTAAAACTGGAAGGGAAAAAGCAAACTTACTTAAAAACAGACTGTTACTTCTCTTTTCTTCAGCCCCTTGCACCGAGTTTTGCCTTCCTGCGGCTGGAGTGCGCCAGCAGTGAGTAGCAGAGCTCTAATAGCGGAGTCCCTGGGGCAACAAATGTCCTGAAGCAGACCTGCTTCTTGCTAAGGAAGTCTATGCCCCTGGCAGCTCTCCCTGCTCCCAGGGATTCGCTCTCCACCCCTGTGTCTGTGCTGGCTGCCAGATCCATGTCTGTCTGTGCAGCTCTGTCTCCACCCAGGAGCACAACCCTGGGGCAAGGGGGTGGGAACATGCCTTTGAGCCACAGGAGTGAGTGGCCAGGTTTAGGAATCTCATCAAATGATAACAAAACACAGATATATTCTTGGCCGTTCAAATAAACGGCAGCTGCAGCCCGACCCCAGACTCTGCTTTTACTTGTGCTGGAAATGACCCATCTTTGAGGAAGGGCTGGGGTGAAAAACAGGCAATGCATTTCCACAACATTCCTCAGACTCTTCCACCAGTTTCTCACTTCTAATCTGAAAGGTGGATAATGTCTGGGGGATGTGGGACATCTCCTTGATGATGTGGTAAGCACTTTTAGCCACATGATGCTCAATTACCAAGAGGCAGAGGTGTCTCTTGAAGCTCTGGCAGAATCAAGGGGCAGAGCCTGTCCAGCATCCCGCACCACACCCACCTACCTCCATGTGCCGCTCCAGCTCCTGCAGCAGTGTCACGTATTTATCCAGCCTCAGGAAGGGCTTGCTGAGGCTTGTGGTCAGGATGAGAATGCCTGGGCTGGCTGCACCTTGGCTCTCCATGAACTTCTCCAGCTCATCACTATAAAGAGAGACAACAGCAACAAGGAGGGCTCTCAGAGCTGAGGGCTGTGTTTTGCCTCCCATGCTCTCCTGATGCCCAGGGCTCTGCTCTGAGCTGGGCCTCCTTAAAGGCAGCACAAACTCCCCTCTCAGCACCCATGACCAACTCCATGGAGCAGGCAGGGAGCTTCTAGCCAAGCAAGGCCCTCCTCCCCTGGAAAGCAGGAGAGGATGCTGTGTGGCTATAGGTGTTAGAATGTACAGCCCCTGGGGCACACTGCTGCCAGCAGCTGGTTCTCTAGCACAGCAAGGTGGCACAGGGCCAGGTATCTGGTGGACGGGGAGAGGGGAAGGGGGGCAGGGGCTGCATAGGCTGGTGCTGTGCTGGAGGAGGCTGCAGCAATGCACTGGGACCCTGCTGGAAGATGTGATGCAGGTGTGTGCATGTACGCTGCTTCAGAGAACACGGCTTCTGTGTGTCAGCACATTTGTCAAAGCAAGGTTTAGGAAAAGGTTGATTTCTTTGGCTGAGGAATCACATGAATGAGTCATTTGCTGGAGCCAGGCTTGTTGTTAAACTGAATTAAAGTTGGATTTCAGCAGGTAAGTAAATACATTGAGAGTTCCCACTGCAGAATGGGAAGACTTAAACACTATGGATGTGGTCCTGGCTTTCCCATCATTGCAGGGAGGACAGCTAACCTGCATTAGAGATGACACAATGGGAGCATCTTGGCTTGGCATGCTCTTGAGCAGGACATCACACAAATTCAAGTGTCTACTCACATGGGTCACGTTGAAGAAAGATGTTATTAATGTGACCTGCCAATGACCCTGAAAATCAACGATTTGGTTGAATAGAAGCTCAGTTAATAAACTGAGTAACTGGGTGACTCAGTGACCATTCTCCTTCTGCAACTATGTATTCCCCACCATGGTGCCACAGGGGAACACCCTCCAATTTGTCAGTGTGTGAGCACTTGAGCAGTGGGTCTGAAACAGCATCTGGGTCCTTTAGCAAGTAACCAGCAGATGCATCACAGAAGATGCTACTGCCAGAGATGAGGCTGCCTGTTTGACCCAAGGTGGGAGTCCTGTATGTGCAAAAAGGACCTGTGAGATCAGCTCTGAACATGAACAGTGTGAGTTGTCTGTATGCTGAAGCTGAAAGGCCCTGCTGAAAAGGCCAAAGCCCCAGCAGCAGGAAATACCCTTGCCCTATTGTCAAAACACAGGTCAACAGCCATGCCAGGCCAAGTATTAATAACAAAAGATAACTTTTTAAAGGAGTCTGAATCTCCTTCTCCATCACTCACCTGTGCTGTGTGAGGACATTCACTGCTGAAGGGTGGTTAGCACAGTATGTCAGGTACAGGGAGCGGAACTGGGGCATCAGGTTCATGAAACAGCCTCCCACACGCTGCTGGTTCTCGGGGAGCCTAGAGACACCAACACAACAGCCATGTAAAGCCTCTGTATCTGCACCCTGCAGCGACAGCACTCTCAGGGACCTGCCCAGGAACTACCCACTGCTCAGGGACATTCCTAGGTCACCTCATAACTGCAGCACTGAGCAAAATACCCACACCAGCCACCTGGGGAGGAGGAAGAGGGGGATCCTCAGGTGGGTCTGGGTTCCTGTGGTGCAGACGGTGAGCATCACAGCCCATTATCAGCCTCAGACAACCTGTGACTCAACCTGATATGTTTCACCAGCAGAGCTACAGCTGGGATGATGAGGATGAGGATGTGCTGGAACTAGGGGCAGTAGAGGGGAGGGTCCCACTCTCTGAGCTGCCCATGAACATGAAGAGAGAGAAAGAAGGAGACGCCACAGCCTGAATATATTCCCAATACTCAGTCTTTCCCCATCTCTCTTCAGCCCTTAGCTAAGGTTAAATACATCTGTCAGCTTCCCTGCAGGAAATTATCACCTCTAATAATTTGCTCTTTGCTCCCTGGCAATTCCCATCTTCATGCCTGCCAGATCTCCCACCCTGCATGTGTCTGCATTTTTGGGTTATGCACACTTTTGTGTCATGTCTGGTGACACTCATTCGGCAGATGCCTTAACGACCGCAATGTCAGACCTCCTTCTACCTTCCCTCCTGCCAAAGCACTGCTTGCAACCTTTCCTCAGTCCTGTTATTTTCTTCTATACTTAGCAAGTCTGAGACAGAAGCCAGAAGGAACATTAATGAACATGTCTTTCTATTATTTTTAGCTACAGCTGAAAATCAGTGCTACGACACAAACTCACTTTGCAGCCTCTTCCAAGGCTTGGTTCAGTGTTTGCTGAAAAGCAGAGATTTCTTCCATGTTTCCCAGCAATGCTGCGATGTCCCCAGAGCTGAGCCTACAAGAGCCACATCACCAGTCACCATCAAAGAGAAGTTGCTCTCAGGAGCACCCCGTTTTTATTTATCATCAGCCCTTCCAAAAAGACACAAGAATTTCTCCTTCCCCCAATACAGCATTGGACAGAACACAAAATTCATTATCAGTGAGCTACAGACCACAGTCTCCTGGAGAAGATGTCTACTGCCAAGGATTATCTTAATAGGATTTTAATCACGTAATCCCACTAATCTCTTCAGATCTTTAGCTGTCTATCAGACACAGACAGATGGGATTTCAGCCAGAGGTGGGGATGGAGGTGTGTGCACAGACACAGAGCTTTGTCTTCAGGGATTCATGGCGTGGGCTTCCCTATGGGAGGAGGGTCCTACAGGCAGGGGCTTCTTTGTTCCTTGACTGGGGTTGGACATTTCCAAAGCTAATGTGCCTGTTTCTGTCATCCTAAGAGTCACTCTCATATCATCCTCATTTAGGCCCACAAGACTGAGAGCACAAAATTTTTCCCACATGAAGATCTTGGAAAGGGAGAAGTGACTGAAATACAGAGGCCTTAGAATACCACTCTCTCATCTCTCCTGACTGGACAATGTCTAAACATGTGCCCTCTGTCCACGACACCCCAAGGCTTCCACAGTGTTTTCTCCACCTCAGATGCCCTTATATCTTACTTATCGTAAGACTGGAGGGGTCTTAAGTAAGTTCCCAGGAGTGACTGTAGTTCCTTTGCATAATCTCGTTCTGTTTCCAGAATATTTTGCAACACCTAGGGTGAGAGACAGAGCACTGAGAAGATCTTTGTACTAGCAAATTAGTCAAAAGAACATGACATCAACTTCCAAGTCTGAAAAAGCATGGAAGTGTATTTTAAGTCCAGAAATTACATTTCTTAATGCAGAATACTATGGAAAGTCCTGGCAGTCAAATACTGAGATTTTACTTTGCAAACTTGGGGAGGCCTGTAAAACAGGTGTTTAAGGCTGCACCAAGGATGGCTCCTGTGGCAGATATAGCCAGGCCACACCTCATTTGCCACTTCAGGAATGTAATGATCTGGACTTGGTCCTGCTAATCCATCTCAGCAGCTGGTTTGTCTCTGGCCACACAGCAGGCAAACCCAGTGCCTGCACACTCCCAGTCAGCACTCCAGTTTCTTAGTGTGGATAAGCTCTGGAGACAGTGGAGGTGGTTTCCAGCTCCCTGAACATACTGCTTCTGCTTTGCTTTGCTTGAAATATATTTAGACATATTTAGACTGATGAGCAGGATTCAGCTCCAGCACTGAGAGCCAGGGAAGCTCACATGAGGCATCTTCACTCTCACACCACAGCCTGGACACCAGGGGGGGAAGGTAACTGCCCCTACTTTGCCAGACCTTCTCACTTTGGCAGCAGTATGTAAAGGAGGGGATGTTTTCCCACCCCTTCTGCAGCAGCAATTCATGGCCTGGAAGGCTGTGAACCTGCTCCAAAGCCAAACCCAGTTATAAAACCAAGCTGTGAGCTGTGACAGCTGCCCGTTCTCTGAGGGCTGCAGCTGCTGGCAAAAGGCACAGGACAGGCACCTAGGGGTGTAACATCTCCAGCCAAACCCTAGAAAGGGGCCAGAGCCCTGATATGGCTTGCTTACACCATGACATTATCTCCCCATCTTTATCAGCAGGAAATACTGTGCCTTATCCCTCTGCACCGATCTGAAAGCTGCCACATCTCCTTAATTATCTCAGTTGCCCACTTCAAGTCTCTGCTGTTGACATCTTGCAGCCACTTCCATTTGTGGTTTGTTGTCTCAACAGCCTTGAATCAAGGGAATGGAAACAGCTGCATTTAAACACAGAGTCACATCCCCAATTGTTACAAATTGCTTCAATGAGTTTTAAGGGAAGGTGCCACTTCGTAAGATTAATAACATTAATCTGTATGATTAAAATGTATGATCAGCACTTTAAAACTTACCACAGAGTAATAATTCTTTGTCAGCTGAGTGTTTTCTAGCCCTTTTAATGCTTTGGGAGAGAGTGGTTTGTCTGTACAAAAAAAAAAAAACAAAAAACCATGAATAAATTACAGTGCACAGCTCTCATTATTCCATCAGGAAAAGACACTACCACATTATGTTCAGCAAATGTAACTTCACCCCTGTGACCACAAAACTTCAATTGCAGGGTTTGTTTTCCCATTTCACAAAAAACTAGGATAAAACCAGTGGCATGCATGACACTGACAGTGGCCAAGTGAGTCACACCAGAAGCTTTGTGCAGCCTCTGCCAACCAACGTCCAGGTTTGCTCCAAAATCCCTGGCAGCAGCTCGGTATCTGTCAGTGCTTCACCCGGCCACTAAATCTGGGTGTCTGTCAGAAATGACAGATACTGTGCTTTTTCCCAGGTGATTCACAAGGCACTTGAAGCCAACCCCAATCAATATGCTGACCTCTGAGCCCCACAGTCACTTGTGATGCAAAATCCTTCTCTGAATGTAGATTTAAATGAAAAGCTCACAAAACCCTGGAAATCAATTCTCATTCTGCATTTGATAGATCCCTGTGGATGCTCCCAGCACTGTACATATGTGCACACACTCACACATGGACAAATCCTCGCTCCAATTTTCATTCCCTACAGAAGCCCCTTTCCTTCCAGCAGCATGGCTTTCCCAGCAACACCGTTCCCCCCTCTGGACTGTGATGGTCAGGCAGTGCAAGTGCCCCAGTCCTGGCCACACTGCATACTGAAACAGCTCCGTGCCATGCGGAGCAGCCAGGCTCTCCTGACTCCCTGTAATTGCTCATGCAAGGCAATTACTTTCACACTGATAGCAGGGGAGAAACTTGAAATTGATAAATTTAGCCTCTTTATGTACTGTCTAATTATTGCCCTTGTAGTGCTTCCTGTCACTTCCAGATAAAGGCTCAGAAGATCTCAGCTCCACAGTTATTTCACAGAATCAGAGAATATTTCCACCCAAAGGGCACACCTAGGACATAGCAGAGGTATGGACACTGCTGAAAAACAAGTAACTCCATTCAGAGTAACAAGTCTTACTGTGAAGGTGGGAAAAGCAGCCCCTTGCCAGCTGCAGCCCCAGCAGCTTTCCTGGGGCAGGGAGGGTTTACTGATGGTCCCTCATTCCTCACTTGCAATATGGACACATCTCCTGAGCACACAGACACCAGGGCAATGAACCCTGCTGCCACGTGAAATGGTGCTGAGACAGGATCTGGAGGGAAAAGCTCTGCAGACAGAAAAACCTGATGGGCTCTTACATCAGGATCTACGGGAGACTGACCCTTCACTTCAGTGAGGTACTGTCATGTCATGCAGCTCCCATCTGATTTTCCCTATAGGACTCAAGTTTGCTCTCTTTTGTTTAAAACATCTCTCTTCTCCCCTCACTGAGTTAATTACTGATTCCTGAGTTATGCCAGACAGGCCTTCAATCCCTGCTGCAACTTTCTGCTCCAGCTCAGACATCATTTCCCAGAGGGAAACAGTGGGAGATAAGATATCCTAACAATATTTTTTTTCATTTAGAATTAAATAAAAACTGGCCTAATTTTGAGCACTAAATCATGAAATTTTTTCTTCCCTCCTTCGCTTTATTTTTGCAAGAGTAGAAGCAAAGATGTCTAACAGGGGCTGCATATCTTGCAGCTACTTCACAGACTCCTGCTGGCATCTCAGCGTTTGAGGCCAGAGCAGATTCTAAGCCATAGAACCAGCACCAAGCACACAATTGGCCTTTGTCTATGGTAACTCCTCAGGGCACACTAAGGAGTTAAATTGTATTTTGCAAAAAAACCAGTTTAATCTCGAAGAAAGGCCTGGACAGTGGTGAGCTGCTTGAATGCACGTGTAATGCCACAGGGCATTTGGCCAGGGGCTTCATATCATCACCACCCTATGTCTGGGTACAACCACATGGCAGAAAATGTTAAGAACACTCAAGACAAAGCTCAATAAAGACAGATGTCATCAGACAGATCATCTCTCCCCCCCTCTTCTTTCATCAATATTGCTGCAGAAACATCTGGGGGAAAATGTACTCTGTGAAATCAACCATCACTATGGACGAAAACATGGACCATGCCCTGTGGCTATGCACTTTTTGTTGGATTCCACACCGTGATGGTGAGCATCCCTTCCACTGATGCCTGAAAGCCAGGATCAAACACAAATACACTGCCTGAACCAAGGTTTCTAACAAAAAGCTAGTTCTGTGCTCAGACACTGGAATGACCTAATGGCTCCCCAGGACAAAGGGGACCCACATCCATCTCTGTTCTCACCCTCTGACAATATCCCTGCTTCCATGCTGCTGGAGCTTAGGGGGAGCAAGAGAAAGGCACAATGTGTTGGGAAAAGGATGAAGCAGCTCTCAAGCAATTCATCTGAAACATTGCACTTTACTCTTCCGTTCATCCTTCCATTAGCCCAGCTGCCTGAAGTACACAAATGGTCCTTAATAAACAGCAGCAATTTCCCAAAGGCATGAGGGTCCTCACTGCATTATGCCACTGTCATTCAATCAGCCCTTGAAAGCAATTTGCTTACCGGTAGATTTGATTTCTCTGACGTAGTTGCTTGGGAACCAGCCTGTTTTTCCATTCAGGGTGCCTTCCCACCAGCCCCCTTCTTCAACTCGAGTGACATAAATAATATCTCCTTTGTTAACAGAGAGTTCATCCTCATTGGTCTGCTTAAAATTGAACCTGGCCTTAACCACCAGCTGATGACTGCCATTCTCAGTCATCTCCTAAGGAAAGAAACGTGGAAAAACATCAGTAAATAAAGCAAAAAAAGCAGAAACCACTAGGACAAGCCATTGTTCTTCTCTGTTGTGACAGCTGTTTTTCCAGTACTGCTCTGTATAACAACCAATAATATCTTGCTGTTGTGTGAACACTCCCTTCAGAGGACCACAAGGTCCCTCCCAAGCATTAATTTAGTTTCCCAGTGCAATGGGTGGCAGATAAGAATCACTCTTCTCATATCACACAGAGAAACACTGCAGTTTGGAGAAGCTGCAGGACTCTCTCCGACTGAGACAGCAAACCCATGATGGAGATCAGGGGAGAACAACCTCCGGTGTTGACCCAGAGGTACCAATTACACTCCACTACCCCCAAGGCCATCAAACCCACAATTACACATTAAATAAAGGGTACCACAGGCTTGGACTCCCTCTGTAGCACCCTTGCTGGCTGGGCAGCTGTGCCGTTGGAGTCACTCTGGGGATCTCCAGCCGCGGAGTTAAGAGAGGACAGGTGTGAACATGGCCCTTTTGACAGCTGATCTGGGGAAACAAAACAACGCCTGAGTTTTACCCAGCTGTCCACCATCCCTCCACATCACAGCAAAGCAAAGAGTAAAGCCTGTAAAGAAAACAGGAACAGGGCACAACAGTTCAAAGAGCATCTATCAGAGCAAGACAGCAAGTGCATGGCATCTGCAGCATGGGTACTCCCAGTCAGCAGCAAGGGTGGTTTTCTGGGCAGGGATAACCCTTCCATCATGGAAGAAGTTGAATTGCATCCCAAGGCACTCCTAGATTGTGCCAGCTCTGCAGCCACACATACAATTGCAGTATTTCTTTGAAATTCCCCTTAAAACTGTAGAAAAGTAGAGTAGTACTCAGTATTGTGATTTCCCACTGGGAATGTTTCTGGGATCCAAGTAAGCACTGTTGAAGGTGTGCCAAAGTTTAGCTCTCCAGCCAGTGCTCTTAGGTCACCTCTGCAGCTGCAGTGTGGGCTATCCCCCTGAGTGGGGAGGAATGCTGAAGAGTTGGTCAACACAATCACTCCTCTATTTAGACAAGTCCTTCTGGGTTCATTATCCAGCTGAAAGAGGCTAGGCACTATTCTGATTGCCGTTCATGGACCATTGCCATGGGTCATGTGAGAGAGGGATTCAAGCCACGCTGAAAAAGGACAAGAGTGTCATCTCCAGGAGATGAACTGCCCATGGAAAGGCTCAGATCATCCCAGTGCCTCCTTCACACACTCAGAGCTCCTTGCTTTGCAAACCAGTCTCTAGGCTTGTTTGTGTCCCCACCTGACGCTGGAGGCAATGCTGCTGCTCTAACACATCTGTTTTCATAATTAGTGATTTGTTTCTATATTAATACTGAAACAATTGCTAGAGGATAAAAAGTTTCCTGCTCCTAACTGTGCAGGGACTGAGTCAGCAGCCTTGTTGCTAAGAGCAGTTCCAGCTCCTGCAGGATCTGGCAGCACTCAGCCCCAGAATCCTGTTGGATGCTGCAGAGGCGTGAAAACATGTGATTCATGAAGACAGCCATGTAATTCCCAGTATTCCACTGCTACTGTATCCCACACCACACTGTGGGACACCACTCATATCACCTCCTTTCTGTGTCCCATGGTGCTCAAAAGACAAAACAGCAGACCTTATCATTTCATAAACTGTGAAGGACGTTTAAGATTAGTCTTGTAGCTTCTCTTCAGATTTTAGGACATTTCTGCATTCCAGAGCTGCAGTTTTCCACCTGCAGTGGGGACCTTGCATGTCCATGGACCTCAAAAGCAGAACAGAGCAGTCTACAGGAATCCCTGCGCTGGGTGTGCAAGTCCCAGGACCACATTTGGAGTTCTGCCTTGAAAACACTGCAAGAGGAGAGGGTAATACAGCCATGAAATGTGCACAGAAATTGGAAAAAACAAACTCCAAGGATGCTTTTCCTCCATTCTCCTCCAGTCTGAGTGTCAGCATGGAAAACTCATTCTGAAGGGGAAGTTTGGTAGGAGTTACAAGGAACTCAGCTGGATTCTCAACTCTCCTCAGAGGATTTTTATTTCAATAGGAAAACACCTCATCCTTAAATTGGACCTGGAGCAACACAAACTGTGAGCTCTTGGGGAAGGGACTTGCTTTGTCTCTCTCCTACCCCTTGCACAGTGGGGACGAAGTCCATGCCTACGACTTCCAGGTACTGCTGCCTTACAAAGCCCAGCCGTGTCGTACTCACACACCAGTCTAGCCAGTCCATGCTCCAGCGACGGACAACTCCCATGATCAACCTTGTGTGCTGTCAGGGAGTCAGTTTTCTCTCTTGCCCTGCTCATTACACAACTGCCTGACAACTGCACAATGAATTCCCAGCTTCCTGGGCTGTAGCAACTGCAAACCCACCCCCCATGTAAAACCCACTTTGCCAACAGAGTGGGTTCTTCTCTCTGAAGCATCCTGATGTTTGAGCAGGAGCAGTTTTGGCTGCTCTTGGTGACTCACAGGCCAGGGGCATGGTTGGCTGCCAGTATGAGATATTCATCCCCTGATTCCTTCTTAAAGGGAGGGCATAAATTCTGAACCCAGACTTCACTTATTCAAGTCATCAGCCACAGTCCCACGGAAATGACTCCATTACTGCAGATTTTATGACTCTCCCTGCCTCTACCAATCTTCCAAAGCTTTTATAAATATCTGCACCAACCTAGAAACAAATGTAAAATTGCCTTTGATAGTTTGGCAGGGAAGTGTATAATTTATATTGCATCATGACAGTGTCCTATTTTATGCCTGGTCCAGCATGGAACACTGCTGCCATATGTTGCTTAAACTACGGTTAAAATAGCTGGGTTTTCTGCTCACATTCCTACACTATTTTTGGCAGACAAGCCTTGTCTGATCCAGCACAGCTGGTTTTCCTCCCCTGCCCTCTCTTGCAGACAAAATCATCAAGCTCTGTATTGCTGTGTTTTGATGGACAGCTGCTGAACTACGACTTTATCCACTACAAATGATGCCCCCAGTTATTTGCATAAAAAGTTCCATGAAGACACAAGGATTTGGACTTCAAATGGATGCTCAGAAATACATTCCCACAGTGTTTCCTTAGCTGACACCTACTTCCCTCTGCCTCCAACCAGGGTGCTGGGATGCAGCAGTGCTGTGGGTGCTGGGATGTGCAGGCATGTCAGAGCCTTGGTGGCAGTTGCAACTGCAGTAGCTGGTACCAGGCTTATCCTGATGCTCCATTCAGCCTGTAGCCTCTGGCAAAACAGACAAACCAGACAATCTGCAGTGGCAGTTTGTAGGACACAGGCTCCTGCTCCTCAGGAATTTGGCCAAGCCACCAAAAAGTAAATGTTTGAGACATGTATTTATTTTACCCTGTACTTTTCCCAAGGGTGCTCTCTGCCTGAGCAGGTAATTATATCGCAGGCATTGCGCTTTTTAACATTTAAACACAGAAAGCATATGTTCAAACAGATGTTGGCCACGAAACCAAGAGGATCCCAGCTTGTCTATAGCCTCATGAGTAACATATGACAGGAACCACCCCCTGGCAGAGCCCAGTCCCAGGCTGAGCTGGCACATGAGTGGCTGGAAGAACAGAGTTGGGGCTGTAAATAAGGGGACAAATGTGCAAATGGCATTGCAGCCTTGCCACCCTGTCAGCACACACACTCTGTCACAGCCCACCAGTCCAGCAACAGGCAAGCACAGAGGCAGGAGAGTTTCTCTCTCCTTTTGCTTTCAGAATATTGAAGCAAATATCAATCATAACTATCAGCAGCATTTGCAGAGGTTGCTCCCAGTCGAATTAACCTACATTTTATATCCCCCATCACACTGAACTGCGTGAGCTTCTACACAAGGTCAGCGGGTGCTGTTGGTAATCGAGTGATGAAAGGCTGGGAGGAGCTGCTGAAGCTGGCTGAGGCCAAATTCCCATTCCCAAACTTCTAGAGAGTGAGCTGCAGAACAGCAGCCTCAGAACCCGAATTTCTTCAGAGCAGCATTCTACACACAGATACACATATATGTGTGTACAAATCATAGGGGGTGTGGGGGGGTTCATTTTGAAATTTCCTCCTTTAAACCATCTCAAATGTAACCTGCAACAGGGAAATGGAACTTCTGGAAGAAGCTGGACTTCTGTGGGTGTGCAGGAGTCTGTCCTAATACACCTGTACAACAAGAGGCTGTGAACTTTCCCCAGCACCAGGCAGACCTGCTCCTCATCACCTCAGAAAAGGGACCCTGGTCCCCTCACCCCTCCCCAGAGCACCACTGTGCCATCATTCCCCCGTTGAACTTCTCCTTTCACAGACTATGCTACTGAATATATTTTTAAAGCAAACTGTAGGGAACAGCTACATATCTGGGATGGAATCAGGATAAGCTGATTTGTTTTGCTTCAGCAGCCTACTGCTACTCCCAGGGATACAGGACAAGCCATCAGCTTGATTCCCAGATCCAAGAGCCTACTCCATGGAACCAGGAAGAGGTGACAGAGAGAAACATCAATACAATTGACTGAGCAACTAGCAACAGCATTTGTTTTGACATTCAGGAAAGGTATTATGCATATGGAGCTGTTTTCCTCTTCAGCTTTAAAACACATTCTTTAAAGCCTGATATTTGCATTTTGGGAGGTGCATGTTCATTCACATTGAGGATCCCTTATGCTGACCTACTTGGAGGTCCCTTAATACTTAATGCTCAAAACTGAGCAGAGGTCCCTCAGTGTAAAGTGATAATTGAGCTCTGGAGAGTTCACACAGCAACTCAAACATCACGTTTTAACCCAGAGTTGGTAGAAGCCTGAAGTGTCAATCCCACTATCCTCTATCAGCCGTCAGTGCTGGCAGCACAATTTTGACAAACCTCCAGAAATCACCATAAAGTAGGAATTAACAAAAATTAAAAATTGGCCCTGCATACACATGAGAAATAGCTTGAAAGGACAACAGAAGAACCCCTTTTTTCTTACCTTCAGTAGCTTTATTTACAGCTGTTAATGTGCTCAGGACCTTGGAGAACTGATCTCCAGTGTACAAATCATGTGGATCAAACACCTGTGAAAGATGAACTCAGTCAGTCGAACCCAAAACATCTCACACTGGCTGCTGAAGCCACCCATGGTGCTGGAGGGTGACAATGAGGATTAGGCAGCCCCTATGTCTCTAGGGAAAGGGTGTTCATTCAGGGCTGACAAGTCCCATTTCCTTTACAGACAGAGAATTCCTGGGGCATCGCTGGCGGGCAGTGTGGGAAGGGCAGGAGAACCCAGAAGCATTTGGAGTGTAATGCTGGGAACAGGGAAGGAATCAGTGCTGTCTGCAGAGCAGACTCCTCTGAAAATCACCGAGAAGGTTACTGCTGGCCTTGAGGGAAGGAAAGATTTTGTTGCTATTTTTGTTATTGAAAGCTGAAGAGATTGAGGCTATACATACAGATCTATGTATAAACACACACATATTTTCCACAGCAGAATTAATGCACATGGAATTTTCTGCTATTGCAATATATAGTATATTTACACTTTTTTACAGGAAGACAAACCTGGTTATCTTATATACAAAAATTTCACCCTAAAGAACTTGGTGTTGCTAATCCTCAATGGCGAAACAGAAATACATGGTTAGTAGGAGCTTATTTTCCAAGACTGATAACCTGAACCTTGTACACTTCAGAAATCACCACCCTTACAATGAGGGGCAGTTTGAGTTTCCAAAACACTTCAACCCCCCCTAACACCTGAAAAATGCTCTCAACCTCATACAGACTGCACAAATCCTACCATTAATGAAGCAAAGATAAGAGATGCAAAAAGTCCCTCTTGTTGGTGCCACCATGGCACCATCTGCTAATACCCAAATACGTGTTGTCTTGCAGATGGAGACCACAGATATACAAATCTAATGAACAGGAAAGATGATTTTAAAGCTCTCCTGGCAGACACCATCTAATTACAAACACTTCCAACATACTAAAGAGTGTATCCTGCTAAATAAGGACACAAGTCTCAATCACCTTAGGCTAGTACTGCCCTTTAAAACAGCCTTTTCTTGCTTTTCACACAGGAATCCTTGAATACATTTGGCACATATCAAATAAGGAGGGGACTGGCCTCCCTCACAGCCCTGGATGCTTGCGGCATCTCCTCCTTTTAAAAGACACACCAGAGCAACACCAAATTCGGACAGTACAAAGGCTGCCCTTTGCTGAGAATATGTCTCCAGATTGACTCAGTTACTCAATACTGAGAGACATGCTTTACCCTAAAGATATTTAATCCATGCTTAGCACGGGGACAGTTTGCTGTCATTATAAATATTAAAACCTGTAGCTCCATAGCTCCAATCGCATCTACGGCTCTGCACATTCCACGGACATACCCACCTACCCTGGGCTGTTTCTGATCTGATCTATCACCTGCACTCACTTGAGTTTGCTTCTTTGGACTATGCAAGTGCCATCCCCTCTGCCAGCTGGTGCATGGAACAAGTTTTCCTGCCCTGCAATTACAGGCAGTGCTACCCAAGCATAGCCTTCAGCCCTAAGCAGCGATGGTCCCACCTCCTTGGAAGGGGAGATGGTAACAGAGCCCGGGCGTGTGCTGACCCCGTTGGCAGCATGAGACATTACAGTTGCACAAGAGAAAGTAAACAGCCCGGCTGGGTTGTTTGCATGCATCTCTCTAGTGTGTCATTTTCTCAGCCATACCCTTTTTCTTCCACTTCAGTAATTCCAGAGAAATAAAGTTCTGCCTTGAATGAACACATTTTTTTCCAAAGGAGCAAAGTAGTAAAATACATCCCAAATCCTTCAATGCAGAGAATAATGCTGTAAGCTCAGAGTCGTCAGGCTGACAAAGTCCAGATGAAAACGGTGGGAAGAAAGATATGCGAAAAATTCTAGCACAAAAGCAAGTAATAACATTTAGAACTTCCTCATGGGGAAATTGTCTGGAACAGCTACTGTGGAACAGCGACTGTGGAAAATTCTTCTGGGTCAGCGACTGTAATGTAAATATACTCTGCAGCTTGTTTCAGAATAAATTCCTCATACAGAGAAGTCCTCATTAATGAGCTAAAAATTACTTTTTCCAGCAGAATTCATCGATAATTTCATTCATAACTAAAAGACAAGCTGCAGCTAGAAGACAAATAGAGGCAGAAAAGGCTTTTTCACTTCTAAAACGTGGAAGATCAGGTGGATGTAACTGAAACCTCGTTTAAATCTACACCTGTCATCTGAGGATCTCCATTAAAACGCTATTCTGACTTCCAGAATCACAGACTACAGCTCTCCTTGGCAAAACGCTCTGGGTGTTTCGTCAAGCATCGCACCGGGCAAGAGGAGCTCTGCACTGCCGCACCGCCATCCTCTGCCACAGGCAGCGAGGGGATGAGCAGGAGCCGGTGCTTCGCGACCAGAAGAGCACCCGGCTATTCCGGAAGGGCGAGAGAACAGGAGCCCCAAACCCGGGGGCGGCTAGCAAGTTATCAGGACCCAAACTCCCAGTCCCGCGAGGGGAAGCGCAGAAAAGTTAGGGAAAGTCGGGGTGTGCTTCGAGTCCGAGCTGTCCACAGTTGTACAACCGCAGGCAAACCCCCAGCTGGGTGTCAAGCTCGAAGCCCGGCGCGCCCGCGACCCCTCCAAATCCGAGGACGGGGTCTGAAGCCGCCCGTCCACCAAAGATGCGGCGCTTCGGGCGCCCGCTGACCCGGCTGCTCCCACTGGACCTGCCTCTGCCTCCAGCGGGAAGCGGCCGGAGCTCCGCCAGCATCGGCGAGACGGAGCCGGGCGGGCGGCGGGAGCGTCGCTGCCCCCGCGGAGCGGCCGGAGCACAACCACCGCGCCGGCTCCGGGCGCTCCGCTCGGGCGCCGGTGCCGTCACCCCCTTCAGCGGGGACACCCGTAGGAGCTGCTCGGAGACACCGCTGCTGAGCGGCTGGGACACCCGCGGGGACCCCCGGGGGACGGTGGTGGTCGGTACTCACGGCGGCGGGCGGGCGGGCGCGCAGCCCCGGGGCATGGCGGCAGCGCGGGCGGTGCTGCAGAGCGGCCGCTGCGGCTCTGACCCGGAGCCGGATCGCGGCGCGGGGAAGGGAAGAGAAGGGAAGGGGAAGTGACAGGCGGTGCCGCCGCCCCGCTCCGCCCCGCCGCTCGCTGCGGGACGCGGCGTGGCCGTGCGGCCGCAGCTCCCTCCTCCGGCCGCGGGCCGGAGGCACCAGGAGGCCCCCGGAAGAGCAGGAAGCGGACGGCAAAGAGATGGGAAAAGGAAGAAGAGAAATGCAGGGGGTGGGGGAGAGGGAAAGGAAAAAGGAAAGGAAAGGAAAAAGGAAAGGAAAAAGGAAAAAGGAAAAAGGAAAGGGAAAAGGGAAGGGAAAAAATTTAAAGGACAAGGAAGGAATACCCACAGTATTGGAACAGTAATTGCAGCAAATTTGCACCACTGTGAAGAGAAACACTGCAGAAAGGCTCATAGATGAGGTACAGTTCAGTTGAGACAGTGAGACGTGTCCTCTGCTGCCTGTGCCTATCTGTTCGGCCAACACTGTCCTGCAGGGAACAGGAAAATCCCCAGATACTTCAGCACACCAGCAGGCTGCAGTGTGGACAGGGAATGGAGCACTGCACTGGTACCCAGGGTGAAGCCCAGCTGTAGGTCCCAACGCCATGCAGGGACACCCCGCACCCCTGAAGCCAGGGGTCTCTGGGACACTGGGTCACTCTAAATTCAGACAGACCCATTCTTCAGTGGTTGTGCTGGTCAGTGCTGGGCAGGAGCTCTCACTTCTAATGTTATCCAGCTCGGAGAGGTAATGTCACTTTGGAGTGAAGCCAAAGAAGAGCAGGGTTTGGGAGCACGTGGATGGGGAGCTAAAAGGGTGATGATTTCTCACCTGCTCTCCCAAGCTTTCAGTCCAGGTAGTTTGTTGGAGGTTGCAGACCCCTCCAACAGCACAAATAACCTCTGTGCTGCCCGTGATGGTAAGGATCCTTTGCATATCTATGATCATTTTGGACAGCCAGGTTTAATCCATCTATTGATTTATCTTGGGTATACTGTTCTTAGTTCACAAAATTCAGACCTTGCCAGAAGTTTTGTAGTTGTATTAACAATAAAATGCTGCTGCTGAATTAAGGTCTTGTGCTTCTTCAGCAGCAAATGATGCTTAGCTGATCTGCTGTTGTCATATGCATACTGGTGTCAAGAGCAAAAGCAAAGTTCCCATTTGTGTCCTCAAGAAAAAGCTAGGCCAGGAGCTTTCTATGGTTTTTCTCTTTTGTCATGATCTCTTCCCTGTCTCTTCTACACTAGACTCCACCTGGCCATCAAGACAGAACCCTTTGTTGTTCACTTTACACCTGCATCAAGCTGGCATTGCCTTAGCAGTGCTCACTCACTGGACCAGCTCTTGTGTCAGATACACAGTTCAGATGTTGAAGCCACAGTATAAAAGAAGCACATTAAGGATTTCTGCACTGTTCCTCAGTCCAAATCACAAAAGAATCCTCTAAGGACACTTAAGCTCCAGTTAAGTGCCCATGTCTTTTGCCTAGTCCTTTGTCTCAGCAGAGCTGGGTTGACAGATGTTCTTATAACTTGGATCAAATTCTAGCACTGAAAAGCTGTTGGAAAGTTTTGGACACAGTCTCATTTTTTCACCTCATTACAACACTTGCCTCGTTAGAAGGACAGGGTGATTCCCCTGCTTTTAGGACTAACACACATGAAACAGCAAAAGATTTCAGGCCTCAGTCCTGGGCTGAAGCTACAGAACAGTTTTGTTACTTATACTCTGCCATGAAGTGGATTCTTCCAGCTCACTCTTCCAGCCTGTAGAATGGCTTCAACTTAATGGAGCCAGCTCATAGTAGGAAGGTCACAGAGTGTCCTTCTACCCCTATGTCCAAATGTTTCACTACTTCTGTAAAACAAGAGACGTTTCTGTTTGCCTCACTGCGTCTTTCTTCCACTTCCTGAGTTACCAGGACAACAAAGGATAGGAGGGAAATGTGTATGTGTAGCTCTGAAAGAGTAACCTCCATGCATTCCCTTCTACTGGGAAAGATTAGCAGTGTCCATTCAGTGGAAATGGGACTTGGGTTGTCACCAAAAGCTGCTGGAAACCCTACCTTCCACACTGACCACTCTTCCTGCATGCTGGCAATGCCCAGTGAAGTGGTGTATTCCGTGGCAACTGCACAAACATCCATGACAAAAGCAAATGGACAGCAGAGTACAGTGAAGCCATGGGATGCCAGGATGGCCTGCTAATGTCATGTTTGAGATTCCTCAGGATGAGGCCCTTTTGTACAAGTCAGCATCCAGAAAAAAAGTTGTGAACTCTCATTTTCCTCAGAATATCCTCTTTTGTTCACATCTGCAACAGGAACAGAGTATTTGACCTTAACATGCCCTTATCAGTCTCAAGACAGAAGTGGCTCAGGTCCAGTCCTAGGGTATTTCTTCATATCTAAGGAGCAAGAGTTCACTGTGGCATTTGGAGAAGGGCAGAATCGGAGAACCATCAGGGTTTGATTTTCATATCCATGGTTTGGGTAAGCAGCAGGATGGTTGTCACAGAATTCAAGTGTATTAAGCCCAGACCTTTCCTGATGTTACCCTTTCCTCAGGCTATGTTGCTGAGGCAGAACAGAACCCTATTCTGTGCTCATCTTCCTTTTACCTAGTATCTGATCACTGCAACTTAAATGCTGATAGATCTTGCAAGCAGAAGGTTCTCTGCCTGTTCTGATGTTCCAGACAGGCTTCCAGAGTAAAACTGATGCAGTAAACCTCCTCCTAAAGGGCAATGGCCCTTTCCAAGACAAACTAGGCATCAGGCATGAGGGGGCATCACCCATCGGAATGCTAATTAGAGTCTCCTTGTCAAGATGTTTCAAACAGAGCAGCTTTTAGAAGGAACAGATTGCAGAGGCTTTGCCTGAGAGGACTCAGAAAAGCTGGCAACACGGGAGAAGAGTCGGAAGTAAGCATAAGCACTCTGCCTGTACTTTGTCTTGCC
>WAAG01006712.1:0-12290 GCA_013390105.1 Tichodroma muraria
GAATGGGACAGAGCCATCCTGGGTACAGGGACAGAGCCATCCCGGGGGACAGGGACAGAGCCATCAGGGGGATGGGGACACCCAGAGGTCCCGGCTCTGGAGGGCAGAGATGGCAGAGAGAACAATTCCCATTCTTTAGGGGGTTTTGGGAGTAGTTCCATCAGGAATTCCGGGCCCTGAGGTTGCAAGGGGACAATATCCCAGTAAATCCTCTGGATGGGGTGGGAGGAATTCCCAGGGAAAACAGCAGCACATTCACAGCAAATTAACCATGAAATGAGCCTTGCCTCAAGCTGGGATAAAACTCGAGAACTGAAGACGAAAAGAACCTGAATCTGCCTGAAATTACCAGGGAACCACCAAGAATGATCAGATATGGGGATCTCTCCTCTGTATCAGGAGTGGTGATAAATCCTGACTGGGATCCGTCCCAATGCCTGACTGATACCAAATTCAATATCCTGATAACCACTTCAATATCTTAACTTGACACCAAATTCAATATCCTGATAACCACTTCAATATCTTAACTTGATACCAAATTCAATATCCTGATAACCACTTCAATATCTTGATTTGATACCAAATTCAATATCCTGATAACCACTTCAATATCTTGATTTGATACCAAATTCAATGCCCTGACTGATATGAAATTCAATATCCTGACAACCACTTCAATATCTTGATTTGATATCAAATTCAATATCCTGATAGCCACAACACCTTGATCTGATATCAAATTCAATGCCCTCATTGATATCAAATTCAATATCCTGATAACCACTTCAATATCTTAACTTGATACCAAATTCAATATCCTGATAGCCACAACAACACTTTGATTTGATATCAAATTCAATGCCCTGACTGATACGAAATTCAATATCCTGATAACCACTTCAATATCTTGATTTGATACCAAATTCAATATTCTGCTAGCCACTTCAACACTTTGATTTGATATCAAATTCAACATCCTGTCTGATATGAAATTCAATATCCTGATAACCACTTCAACACCTTGATTTGGTATAAAACTCAACGTCCTGATTGATAACAAATTCAATATCCTGACTGATATCAACTCCTGCTGATAACTCCAGCAGCAGACGTGCAAGTGTAAGGCTGAACCTGAGGAGTAAATCAGCTGCTGGGCGCAGAGGAAGCAGCAGTAACTGATTTCACAGCTCCCCTGTGCTGGCTTAAAGCACAAACAGAAAGTTATGCTCTCCATTTCCTCCTCAGCTCAACAAAGACCTGTTTGTTTACAAAACCCATCAGTTCTCAGGCTGATTTCAGACAGGATTTGTCCTGACACTCTCAACACAGCGTAGGCTGCTCGAGGATAAAGGCAGGGACCTTGCCCCTTGCTTCCCTTTATGCAATCCCAAAATAACTCCAAATGGAAGGGCAGGAGGCTCCCGTGAGCAAGGATCATTTCCAAACACAGACGAACCTGTTCCTCCATCTGCACCGGGAAGGAGGTGAAAGCCAAGCCACTGCTCCCCAGTATTTATAAACACCAACACACGTCAGGTGTCTTGCAAATCACATTTTAAGCTTCTGTTATTCCCGTATTTCCTCAAATGCAGCTTTTTCTCCTGCTGTTGCCACAGTGCGGAAATAACAATTCTCCTCGTGGCATTGCAAGAAACGCCAAGAAAGCAGCACAAACTGATTAAACTGAATTTTAGCTGCAATTAAACACTTCCCATTTCCCCTGACAACACTGCAGAGTGCAGGACACAAAATGTTCTGCAGCCACAGCTCCAATCTCGGAATCCCAGAAAGGTCTGGGTGGAGAGGGATCTTAAAGCTCATCCCACCCCCCCCCCTGCCACGGCAGGGACCCCTCCCCCTGTCCCAGGCTGCTCCAGCCCGGCCTTGGGCACTGCCAGGGATCCAGGGCAGCCCCAGCTGCTCTGGCAATTCCAGCCCAGCCCCTGCCCACCCTCCCAGGGAACAATTCCTAATTCCCAAGATCCCATCCAGCCCTGCCCTGGGGCAGTGGGAAGCCATTCCCTGTGCCCTGTCCCTCCTCCACTGCCTTGTAAAAATCCCTCTCCTGTATCCTTGAAAAGAAAATCAAGGGATTGCTGAGGTTGGATATTCTGTTCTGCTCACTCTTTCCTGCCTCTGTCCTGTCAGGCCATACCCCTCCCGTCCTTTATTTCTACTTGGGAATAAATTTCCGCCCTGTGAGGGTGGGCAGGGGCTGGGCTGGATGGGATCCTGGGAATTGGGAATTGTTCCCTGGGAGGGTGGACAGGGGCTGGGCTGGAATTGCCAGAGCAGCTGGGGCTGCCCCTGGATCCCTGGCAGTGCCCAAGGCCAGGCTGGACAGAGCTGGGAGCAGCCCGGGGCAGTGGGAGGTGTCCCTGGGGTGGAACTGGATGGGCTTTGAGATCCCTTCCCACCCAAACCACTCTGGGATTCTCTCACACCTGCAGCAGCTCCAGCACACCTGGGTCTGTAACAGCGTTTCCCTGCTGGAGGGGGATCTCGAGGCTCACTCAGCCCTTCCCTGTTTGCCCTGCCCTCCTCTACCCCTTTCCTAAGGAAAACAAAACCCTTACCAACACGATGCTGCAGAACTACACCCCAACACCTTCTGGATTTTGCACTGAATCACACACAAGAGACACAAAGCATTTTAATTCTATCTCCTGCACACCCCTCTGCTCCCACACAAACAACCCCAGCTCTGTCCCCTGCAGTTTAATCTTCCCTGGACAAAAGCACAAGTTTCAAACTAGAAGTTCTGTACCATCAGCAGAAACAAACAGGAGAGAGATATTTACCTCACACAGAGATTCCAGATCTATTTACAGATATCAGGGAAACCCAAAAGCCAATATTAACAGATGCTCATGGGGGGGGCTTTGTTCTGTCAAATGCTGCTGCAACCAACACAGAGCAGCATCATCTGTTAGCAAGCAGCAATCATCTGCACTGAATTATGCAACAGGCTGCCAAGACAATGCATTTTTCCTCAGGGAAAGTTGTCAGTTGCAAGGGAAGGAAAAAAAGGTATTTTAAGTGAGTCTCATGCAGTTCTGCAGGTTGGAAATTTAAAAAGAACAAGCAGCAGTCCAGAACAAGAGTCGTTTATTCATTCCCTGGTTTTTATTAAAATTGACCCTATCCAGTAGGAAAATAATCCTGCTAAGCCCTCTTACAAAGGACTTACGAGTTAGGCCAATATTCAATTTAGCAGAGCAGGGAGGAGGGGAAGACTCACCCATCATCAACAAAAGCAATTCTTCCGTCAGCCAGGGCACAGAGATCCCACTAAGATGGGATTATGAATTAGACAAATTAAGAAAACTGATCCCCCTCAGACAAGGCAAATATTAAGATAAAAGCAGCCATCTGTGCAGTGGAGAACTGGGTTTATCTGCAGCAACAGGTAGGGAAGGCAGAGGGGGTATTTACGGGTGTTTACAGGTTCTGCTCAGCTTTACAAAGCCGGAGATGTCATCGGCCCTCCCCAACTCGGGGCAGGGAGGGAGCACCCGGCAGCAAAGCCAGCCCTGGCACAGCCCTGGCACAGCCCTGCACCGGCCCTGGCACAGCCCTGGCACAGCCCTGCACCGGCCCTGGCACAGCCCTGGCACAGCCCTGCACCGGCCCTGGCACAGCCCTGGCACAGCCCTGCACCGGCCCTGGCACAGCCCTGGCACAGCCCTGCACCGGCCCTGGCACAGCCCTGGCACAGCCCTGCACCGGCCCTGGCACAGCCCTGGCACAGCCCTGCACCGGCCCTGGCACAGCCCTGGCACAGCCCTGCACCGGCCCTGGCACAGCCCTGGCACAGCCCTGCACCGGCCCTGGCACAGCCCTGGCACAGCCCTGCACCGGCCCTGGCACAGCCCTGGCACAGCCCTGCACCGGCCCTGGCACAGCCCTGGCACAGCCCTGCACCGGCCCTGGCACAGCCCTGGCACAGCCCTGCACCGGCCCTGGCACAGCCCTGGCACAGCCCTGCACCGGCCCTGGCACAGCCCTGGCACAGCCCTGCACCGGCCCTGGCACAGCCCTGGCACAGCCCTGCACAGCCCCTGCAAGGAACACCGGCCCCACTGCTCCCATCTCCATCCCCATCCCACCGCTCCATCTCCATCCCCATCCCGGCTCCACTCCCATCTCCAATGCTGCCAGTGCAGGGGAACTGAAGAACTCAGCCCAAACATTATTCTCAGCTGCCAGTACTCCCCAGCTGCCAATGAATCATAAATTTATGGGGCCAATGAATCATGAATTTATGGGAACACAGCACAGGCATCAGTAGCACGGAAAGCAGAGGCACAGGAGTTTAGTTTGGGGTGGGTTTTTTCATTTTTGTTTGGTTTGTGGTTGTTTTCTTCAAACCAGGTACAGAAGTGTCCAGCCCCAGTGTCACAACCATTGTGACTGTGACCCTCTGCAGGGGCTTCTCCAGGACCCACCCAGCTGCACCAGTGGGGCACAACCATGGACATGGGCATAGAATCATGGAAAATCCTGAGTGGGAACATCCACAGGGATCACTGGTGCAGCTCCTGCACCCCAGCAACCCCACCCTGTTGATCCCTGGAGCGGTGCCCGAAGGCTCCTGGAGCTCTGGCAGCCTCGGGGCCGTGCCCATTCCCTGGGCAGCCTGGGCAGTGCCAGCACCCTCTGGGGGAAGAACCTGCCCTGAGCTCCAGCCTGAGCCTGCCCTGGCCCAGCTCCAGCCGTGCCCTGGGAGATCGGAGCTGCCCCTCCAGGTCCTGATCTCCAAGAGTTCCCCTACAATGATCCTCAGGGGCTGAAGGAATTTCAGTGCCCTCACTCAGTGATCCCAGCACTGCCACCTGCACGGGAGGCAGCCAGTAATAATTAAACACTTTCAGTTAAATGCATAGTATTTCTTACCAGCATTTCTCCCCCAGGGCAGGCTGCAATTCCCTGCTACCCCCAATACTCCGGGTTTGAAGTTAAGCACCTCCAGTTGCCTCACAGCTCTGTCCCCATCCTCCTCCCACCCTCTGGATTAAGTTTCACCAGCAACTCACCCAGCTGCTCCTTGACTCCAGACACAGACTTTGCACACCTACTCCAAATCCAGGGTCTCATATGCCTGTAAGGGGTTGGGGACAAACCCAACGGTGCCTCACAGCCCCTCCGTGCTGCCCACTATCCCCAGAACTGCACCGATACTCCCTGCCACAAAGCTACACATCCAAGGGATTTCAGCAAGGAGAAGCACATATGCAGCTCCCCATCCCGAGGCTGGGGGAGAAAGGGAACTTGCAGAGCTTGTGTTAAGCCAAATAAAGGTCAGGGCTGTGGGAACAAGGCCTTAAGGGCCACATGTGCTGGGCTGAGCCACAGCACCAAAATCCCACATGGAAGTGCTGGACAAATCTCCAAGGTGAGTTCCTTCATCCCAGAGAACAGCCTGGACAAGGTGCTGGAACTGAGTGACAACATCCCCTGCCCCCAGGGCTGCTTTCAGCACTACTGACCACGGGCACTACCAACAGCAAAAAGCTTTCACAGTCTGAAGTGGAGAAAAAGGGGCTCTGGGGCTCTTTTCAATCCCTGCTTGAGAAAATGCTGCACTTCCACTCTCTGGGAATTCAGAATGTGAGGCTGGGAATCTGAGGATAGAAACAGCTCCAAGAGAGATGAACGGTGGGGGGATGTTAAAGTATTCTTAATGTTCCCAGATAAGGATATCTGTTGATCTCCAAGTATTATCTACATTCTGAGAGCAGGATAGATAAGAGGTTTAACTGTTTGACAGTGCCCTTTAAAAAACTGCTCTGTCTTCACAAACTCCTTCAATCACTGAAATTATGATGGTGCTTAACAAGGAGCAAGAAAACGAGAAGATAAAAGAAATCTAACACTAAATGCAGAAACGCTCTTCCTCATCTTTCTCCTCCAGGTTTGTCACTATCAATTTGTTTCATTATCATTTGTTTCAGACTTTGTGACTTTCTCCCCAGGCTTCATTCTCATTCCAGGAGCAGAAGAAGGGGTGGAAACCACCAGTGCTTTGTTAAGGCATCTAAACTGCACAAAATCCAGGTGAGGAACATGGTCCTGAAAGCCAACACAGATCCTGTGGGATCTCCTGAAATCAGCCTTGGAGAGATACAGAGAAAATTCAATGGATAAAGAATAGAAACTGTGAAACTGAGGGAGAAAAACCCCAAGAGAAACAAGACACAGTGGTTTAGCTGAAAGAGAAGGGTGAGATGTCACCTTTCCTGGAAAAACTCGCTCATTCCAGCATGTGGAAAAGCCCAGTGACAAAAGGACGGCACTGCCAAAACTTTCTGCATCACAGTTACAAGAAGGGGGAAAAAATGAGTCATCACTGGAAGGCAAAGCTCCAAAACACAAACCCAAACTCGCTCCTCTCAGAAACGCCTAAATAAACCAACAGCTGGGAGAACTCAGCGTTTTCAGGAATTCCTTCAGGCATTTCAGCTCCTGACCTTGTGTCAGGATAAGCAAAGCCGAGTGCTGAGCTCGCTGTGGACCTGCTCGAGGCCGGCCTGGGCTCCCTCTCTGAGGAGGAACCTCCTGCCCCGATGAGGCGTCACAAAACCATCTCAGAACATTCCCACCCCCAGCATTCCACAGGCAAGCTGCACATGGAGCACAGCAGCTGCCGTGCAGCAGCTTCAGGCAGGTTTTTAACGTCAAGCTTGCTCTTTGAAAATCAGTTTCACCTCCTCTTAGTCAACAGTCTTGGGGTAAATTAATCCAACCTGGAAAAACGGATTTTCCTCTTAAGTCAAATCAAAAACCAACCCTGGATTATGGTTTTCCACAGAAGGAAGGAGGAGAGGAAAGGGGAGGGGGAAGGAAAAGGGGAGGGGGAAGGAGGAAGGAACAGGGAAAGAAGGAGAGGTCTTTGACCTGAGAGAGGGCACCTTCCTATGAATCCCACCACACCACAGTCCTGGTTTGCTCTTTTCTCCAAAACTGAAACTTCTGGGTTCCAGGGGTTTTTATTTTTTCCACCTGGGTCATTCACTGGGTGAAAGACAGGACGGACTAAACGTGGAGGAAATAAACTGGCCTGAACTTGAGAGGAGTTCAGACCTGAATCAAGACTGAGCTGCCACACATGAACATCCTCCTACCAGACATGATTTTCTCCTCTGTCCTCCCACACTAAAGATACAGTAACTAAAGGCAAAAGGAACCAGGCCAGACAAAGAAGCCTTTCCATCCAACTTCCAGGAACCTACAGGAACAAGCTATTCTTTCAGGTCACTCTAAAAACAGATAAACTCTTTTTCCAAGAAAACCAGTGGGCATTTCCCTCCAAATGTGCCACCTCCTCACTGCTGTGAGAGATTAACTCTGGCTGGGGTTCTGTGAAGTTCCAGCTGCAGGCCCATTATCTCTGCCCTGCCCTCATCCCTCCTGCAGCCCTGGCTCACACTGCCCAGGTACTCCCATCCTTAAACACAGCCCTGGCCTTTCTGCAAGAGCCAAAAAAAGGGTGGCCAGGACTGGAAACAGGGCCACAGCGCCCCACAGCACAACGGGGTCTGAGCTCAGTGAATCCCAAAATCAACCTGCTCCAGGGACTGGGACACCTGTCCCCAGCTGGGTGAGCTGCTGCTGTCCAGCCACTCTCTCCTGCTGGATGAGCCAAGAGGTGGAGGTTTAGCTGTTCCTCCCTCCGAGGATTCCAGCCTGGCAGGTTTGGGGCTGGATCAACCACACACACGCACCCACACACACCCACACCTCGCAGGCAGAACGGAGAACCCTCAGCATCACCATCATCCAAGCTGCCTCAAAAAACTGCTGTTTCATTTCCTCCCCCTCCCAAAACACCTATTTTTTTTTTCCAGGCCTCTCACTTACCTCTCCCATAGCCCGTCCCTCCAGAGCCAGCGCTTGGAAATCGTGATTCAGTTCATCCATGGAACGCACCTATTCAGAGATGGGGAGAAAGGCCCATGAGGAGATGCTTCTATTTGCTATTATTTTTATTATAATCAGAGTTTATAGCCATTTTTCTGTGCCAGACTGAGAGCTACATTCCACATGAGAGCCTGTAACAAGGTTATGGAGCTGCAGAGGATGACTTACCTTTAACACTCCCAGCAGTTACAACATTTATATACTTTCATTATTATATACACACATGTATTACTGCACACAGATTGATTTATGTGTGTTAGATTTACACATGCACAAGAAAGGAACAACCAGCAATTACTTTTAAGACACACAAAGCCTAACACAACTGTCTGTGCTTGTATTTCACAGTGGTTTCAGGTGAGGGAGTCAAGGCATGAGGAGCCAGCATCATTTCAGGTGGGAATCAAGGAAAATCTCCTGTATAAGCCTGGCAAACTTACATCCAGGTTACCCTGACACAAAGGAGAAAAACACAACAGTTTGATTTGATGAAAATTGCGTTATTTAGAGCAAAAAAATAAAGTATAAACTTGAAACTATTGGATAAATAAGTTGATAGAACCATAAAACGGATCCACAAGGACGATCCAAGTCCAGCCCCTGGCCCTGCCCAGACCCCCCAGCAACCCCACCCTGTTGATCCCTGGAGCAGTGCCCGAAGGCTCCTGGAGCTCTGGCAGCCTCGGGGCCGTGCCCATTCCCTGGGCAGCCTGGGCAGTGCCAGCACCTTCTGGGGGAAGAACCTGCCCTGAGCTCCAGCCTGAGCCTGCCCTGGCCCAGCTCCAGCCGTGCCCTGGCTGCTGCCCCTGGCCCCGGGAGCAGAGACCGGTGCCTGACATCACTGGATATGTTGAAAATGCAGGAAAACCCTTCTGCTTCTCATTCCCAAATCTCAGCTGCTGAGCACACATGAGGAAGCAAATCAGGAAAGAAGCCCCAGCTCTGGACTCGAGGCCAAAGCCCAGCAGTTGAGCCACGTGCTGGGACTGGGAGCAGGTGACTGCTTTCCCCAGCCCCACTCCCGTGTCCCAGCAGCCACAAAGACCCTGCGCAAGCAGCAACTACTCGGTGTTTACACAGGGCCTGCAGCCCAGCAGGGCCCAGGCACCTCTCTGCTGAGCAGGGAGGAGTTTATAAAGCACTTGCAAGTGAGTAATGCCCACAGTGACCCAGGCTCCTTGCAGGGTGCTGCAGCTTTACACACAGCGTTAGTCCTGGCTCTGCACAGAGCCCTCCCAGGCTGAGGAAGGAGCTCAGCAATACCTGGTGGGTGAGTACGGGACAAAAAAAAACCCAAAGTTGTTTAGATGCTCATGGCCCACCAGTGACCAGCACTGTAATGTTACACCACCATCACTGACCTTAACCCTGACTTCTGATACTGCAGCACCACTTCCAGCAGGACCGAGACCTTGGGATTAGGTTTTATTTCTATTCTGAGACAATATTCTATAGATCTCAACTAAGAGAATATTCTGGAGATCTCAACTAAGAATCAGATGGGAGAAAGGAGAACATTAATCTCCAGAAACCCCCTCCAGTCTAAATTCTCCTATTCTGTGGCCATCATACTTTGCAAAGTATTAGTGGTATATTATTGAATTATTTAATAGATATTTGCATAATTTTCAAATCCTCAGGGGCCAGTCACTCAGAATTCCAGTTAAAATACCAGGTATCTCTTGTTACTGTATCTCAGCTCAGTTATTTTCAGTTCTGCCTTGGCCTTGCCACCTTTTGCAGTGACATTTGTCACAAGTGAAAACCCTTCCCAAAGCCGCAGCCCCACGGACTTTCCCCCCCTGCCAGCACCGTCCCTGCCCTGCAGCTGACACAGCTCACAGCTCAGCTGCCTGGTGCCACACAAATGTCACTGGCACCAAATTCTTCCATGGAGCACTTTGAGCTGAACTCAGGGAAGTGCTGCAATCCCCAGATGTGCCAAACCACAAAAGCTGGCAGAGAGCAAATTATTATTTTCATCAGACATCTGAGGAATGGAGAAGTTGCAGAGAGAGATTCAGAAGGTGACGTGAACTCATGGCTGCTGAAGTGATGTCCCAGCAAACCACAAAAGCCACCACAAAGGCCTCTCCAAGTGTGTCCAGCAGCTTCCCCAAAACAAATCATCTCCCAGGGGTGGGTGCTGAGCTGTGGGAACCTCAAAACAAAGCTGCTACAAAGATCCAATCATCGCATTCCCAGCAAAATTCAGAAGGATAGGAAGTGATATTTGTACCTGATTTGGTCAACATGGAGTCATGGAATGGTTTGGGTCGGAAGGGACCCTAAAGCTCCCCCAGTGCCACCCCTGCCATGGCAGGGACACCTCCCACTGTCCCAGGCTGCTCCAAGCCCCAGTGTCCAGCCTGGCCTTGGGCACAGGGACAGCCACAGGTGCTCTGGGAATTCTACCCCAGCCCCTCACCACCCTCCCAGGGAATAATTTCTCCCATATATCCAATTTAAACCTATTCTCTGTCAGTTTGAAGCCATCTCCTCCTGTCACCCCCTCTTGTCAACAGTCCCTCTCCATCTTTCCCTGCAGACACTGAAGGCCACAGTGAGATCATCCCAAAGCTGCCTCTCTTCCAGGCTGAACAATCCCAATTCTCTCAGCCTTTCCTCACAGTAGAGTTGCTCCAGCCCTGCAGATGATTTTTTGCCTCTGGACTCATTCCAACAGAACAATGCCACACAGGAAACATCCATCCCCTTCCCAAATATCCCTTACCCCAGCCATGATGAAAAGCAGAAAATAAAAATTGCTTTCTCTATCAGCTATCAGAGGTGAGGAAATGAAGAAATTTTTCATTCACAGATATTTCACATCCCTTATCATCTCTCTTTCAAGAATCCTAACAAATATGGATAAAAGCATTTTCTAAATCAGGTCTTTGTGCCCGATTTTGGCCACTCTGTGCTCAAAGTGTCTGTAAACAGAAATTCTCAGGCTCTTTCTCTCAGTCAGACAGCTCCTTTACCTTCATTGATCATCGGATCTATTAATTTGATTTTCAAAGACTGCACTCAAAAGACCCTTTTTCCATTTCTCAGCATCTGTAAGTTAAATAGCAACACATTTTCACCTCGTTGCACACGAATATCACAGGCCTCCTTCGTTTTCCTTGCAGGAAGAACAAAGAGTCTGAAACAGCAGAACACAAAGCCAAAGCCATGACTTCCTCTGCATTCCAGAAGTCAGGGATTCCCCTGAATGGCAATGAAACAATAGAGCTGATCTTCCAGCTCATCAGGATCTGTTCTCGTTAAGATCCCTGAGCTCTGAGGAGCACAGAGCAGAGCCAGGATGGTGTAAACACGAGAAACAAGGAGGTCCACAGAGACAAACTCCTCAGATGAGCACTGACGCCGATGAGATTTGATTACCAGAAAACGTGGTTCACCACTGAAGCAGAGATTTGGAAGAAATCCAGAAGACAACGCCAGGCTCAATCGGCTGCACGAGGGAGTGATGCCCTGACATCCGGATCTGACGCGACACCCCGGCTCCGCGGAGGGAGAGGTGAGCTCCACAAACTTCAGCAATCGGGAATCACACAAGGAGAGGGCAGCTGGAGTCCCAGTCGCTTTGGAAGTGATCCAAGCAAACCCGACTGCCGCTGCTCTCAGCCAGAAGCGCCCACGGCTGACCCTGTTCCAGCCTATTCCAGGCAGGCTGTGCCTCTGGAAAGGGATGCAGAGTGCACATCCTCACAGGAGCGAGCTGCTGCCTTCCTGAGGAGCAGAGAGCTCCTCCCTTCTCCTCACACTCGCTCTGGAACCCCACTTCACAAAATGAAGGCTCTGGACACGAGCACCACGCTCCGGAACGAGTTCCAAAGCAGGTTCCTTGCACAAGGACTCGCCATGGAACGTGTGGATGCGCTCAGGAATTACGTAAATCTCACTCAAGAAGAGCAATTTCCACACACTAATACAGGAATGTGTGTCACCGTGACACGCTCCAGCCACTCCACCGACTCAGAAATCGTTCCCGGCCTGCCCGGTGGGAGCGCACATCCCAAAGTGGGATTCGCTACCAGCCACGCCGAGAAACTGGACCAAAACCCCCGGATCACTGCGCTTCTGGAGGCTGGGGAGAATTCAGCCTCCGCTCTGAGCCAGTTCTCACCTCTGCGCTGGAAAACACGGGACAAAGCAAGACACAGCTGGGGTCCCACTGCCACCACAGACACGGCTGGGGTCCCACTGCCACCCCCACACACGGCTGGGGTCCCACTGCCACCACAGACACGGCTGGGGTCCCACTGCCACCACAGACACGGCTGGGGTCCCACTGCCCATCCACACACACGGCTGGGGTCCCACTGCCCATCCACACACACGGCTGGGGTCCCACTGCC
>WAAG01006712.1:13616-28886 GCA_013390105.1 Tichodroma muraria
GACACGGCTGGGGTCCCACTGCCACCCCCACACACGGCTGGGGTCCCACTGCCACCCCTACACACGGCTGGGGTCACACTGCACATTCCCCTCTGCCAGACCTCCAAATCTCAATTAATTTTCCCTGATCATGGAATCCCTGAGACTGGAAAAGATCTCTGAAATTATGGAGTCCAAGCTGTGCCCAATGAACACCTCATCCCCAGCCCAGAGCACTCAGTGCCACGTCCTGAGTCCTTCCTTGGACACCTCCAGGGATGGGGACTCCAAACCTCCCTGGGCAGACCCTGCCAAGGCCTCACCACCCTTTCCATGCAGAAATTCCTGCTGGTGCCCACCCTGAGCCTGCCCTGGCCCAGCCCGAGGCCGTTCACTCTGCTCCTGTCCCTGTTCCTGGAGCAGAGCCCGACCCCCCCGGCTGTCCCCTCCTGTCAGGAGCTGTGCAGAGCCACAAGGGCCCCCTGAGCCTCCTTTTGTCCAGGCTGAGCCCCTTCCCAGCTCCCTCAGCCCCTCCTGGGGCTCCAGCCCCTTCCCAGCTCCCTCAGCCCCTCCTGGGGCTCCAGCCCCTTCCCAGCTCCATTCCCTTCCCTGGGCATGCTCCAGCCCCTCAGTGTGTCTCCTGTCACAAGGTGTCCCAGCAGTGCCAGCACGGGGACAGTCACTGCCCTGCTCCTGCTGGTCACGCTGTTGCTGACACAGCCCAGGTGGCAGCGGCCTCTGGCACACCTGGGCACACCTGGCCTCATCTTCAGACAGTCACCAGCACCCCCAGGGCCTTTCCCAGCTTTCCAGGCTCTGCCCCAGCCTGGAGCTGCTGGGGGTTGTGGTGACCCACGGGCAGGACCCTGCATTTCACCCTACTGATCCTCCCAACCCCCCTGGCCTCACACTGGGGCTCCAGGGGCCTTTCCCAATTCCAACAGCAGACATCCAATCCTATTCCAGGAGGACAAAAATCATGGAATGCTTTCACCTCTCCTGTACTGAAGACTGCAACAAGCCAAAGCCGTTTCTCCCGTGGTCCATGGCCACTTCAAACCTCACACACAGCAGAGGAGCCTCTCAGCAGCTCTGAACCAAACACACCGACGGGGATTTTCCAGCCCCTCGAGCAGCTCAGTCACGTCAGGCGGCCACCTCACAAAGGACAACTGCACTTTCTTTCCTTTTAAATAAGATTAGACAGCCTCAGCATCGCAAAACTCAGTGACAACAACTCAGAAGCAAATGCTTCCCTTGTCCCAGAGCTACCCGGACACCAGCCCATGTCCGTGTCTGGAACGCTGTGGATGGATGGAGCTGTACCAGACAGGGATGAAGCGCAATTCCAGAAGGTGAGGATATTCTGTGTGCTGGTACCTGCTGCTCACCCACCACCCCACAAACCAAGGCAAAGACACTTTTCCCTGTGTCCAAGCCCCTTAAACTTGCCCTGTCGCAGATTTAAGTTTCCCAAGTTATCTCATGCAGAAGAGCAAAGACTCAGATGCTCATCACAGACATCACCAAAGATCCACGGGTCTGGATCACCCTGGAGAGAGAGAGAGCAGAGGGACAACCCACACACAGGGACTGGGAGCAAACCCCTCCTGCTCCAGCTCTAACACAGCACCCCAAACCAGGCCCTGGTGTCCCCTGGGGTAAAAAACTGCAACACAGCAAAGGAGTCATAAAGATGCTTCCAGGGCTGGAGCCCCTCTGGAGCCAGGCTGGGAGAGCTGGGGGTGCTCCCTGGAGAGGAGAAGCTCCGGGGAGAGCTCCGAGCCCCTGCCAGGGCCTGGAGGGGCTCCAGGAGAGCTGCAGAGGGACTGGGGACAAGGCCTGCAGGGACAGCACACAGGGAATGGCTTCCCGCTGGGAAAGGGGAGATTTGGGTGGGATACTGGGAAGAAATTCCTGTTTGGGAGGGTGGGCAGGGGCTGGGCTGGAATTCCCAGAGCAGCTGGGGCTGCCCTTGGATCCCTGGCAGTGCCCAAGGCCAGGCTGGAGCAGCCTGGGACAGTGGGAGGTGTCCCTGCCGTGGCAGGGGTGGCACTGGATCATCTTCAAGGTCCCTTCCGAACCAAACCACCTGAGATCCCACGAAACCACAGTATTCCAGGTGCACAGAATCCACAGAAAGCCCAAACCCGCGGCAGCGCCAGGGGCAGCAGCCCCAAAGCCCAGCTCCTGACAGGAGCCAGGGCTCTGCTGGTGCTGCAGCCTCGGGTTCGTCCGATCCCAGCGAAGCCAGGCCCGGGGAATGGCACTTGTCAAAAGGGATTCTGCACTCAGGGCAATTAACAGCAGCCAGGGCCCCAAACTGTCCTTCCCATTACTAAACAGGGAGCTGAAGACCCAACAAATTAGCATGAGAACAACAGGGAATTTACCTCGCAGATTTCCAGGACCGTATTTTTTATTCTAGAATAATCCAAGGGGGTTTCTCATGCCTTGAAAGCGACCAGCAAAGCAGGTGCATTGTAATTTTAGGTAAATATTAATGTCAATATTCTGTGTTAATACTGCACCTTATATTAAGCAAATATGGTTGCTGAAATGACCTTTACATATAAATTCCAAGTGCAGGGCTGTACCACATTTCAGGTATCCCAGGGGACTGTACAGCAGTTTTTTATATTTTAAGGAACCCTCATTTATGCAGAATTTACATTCACCTGGGCAGACAGGCAGCCAAACCATCCAAGGCTAAATTTCACTCTCAACCCCAAAGGATTCTTTTTCTTCCTCCTTATACAAGAGATGTTTCCCAGGAAGCACAAGGCAAGTGGAATTAAACAAAGAAATAAAACAACCAGGCATACAGGAGGAAAAAAATAAAGAAAACTAACTAGAAATTCCTTCAGAAAAAAAAGAATCTAAAAAATACTTGCTATTAAATATTTGAGCTAAGAAATATTCTAGTGATGATCTAAACTGTCTCTAGAAGTGCACCATGAAGCCCGATTTATGATTTTTGATTTTTGATAGTGAACATTAAATAGATCAAATACCTCTATTTATTGGAGGTAACAGTGACCGAAGAGGGTTTAAATTATCTGTTTCTACTTAGCCAATTCTGTTAGAGGGGAACCAAAGCAAACCTCTGCCAGCCCCACCCTCCAGCTTCCCATTCCCATTCCCTGCTCCTCACGTGGCCTCACTCCCAAGGCTGCTTTTCCCTTTCCCCAGCCCTTCCTTACCCAGGATCCATCTTCCCCCCCTCAGACTGGAGCATTTGTTCTCCCCCAGTTCCCCTCCTGGCCAGGAGGGATCTGCTCCCACCGAGGCAGGACGGGCCCTGCAAAGCCAGGAATTCCTGCAGCTGGAACATGCAAATGGATAATTTCAATATTCCTTTGATCTGCAGTAAATTACAGGGCCCAGTGCTGCCCTCAGCCCTGCGAACCAGCTCCAGGGAATCCCACGGACACTTCCACAAGGAATTCTGGGCCAAGCACCCTGAGCTCCCCTTTGCCATCCTGCCAAACAAAAGCATGGCAAGGTATGGCTCTGGGACCACGAATCCATAAATAGGGCTCGTTCCTGCAGCTGGCTGAGCTCCTGGAGGGCCTGGAGGAGCCTCCCAGGATTTCAGGCCTGCACAGGGCGGGAGGCCCCACCCTGCTGGGGGATCTCTCTTGCTCTGCTCCTCCTCTGCTGCTGCGGGAATAATGCTATTACTGCTGTGTTTCTCCAGAGAGACAAATGTCCTGATTTCTCAGCTCGAAGATCCCAGAATTCCAGACTGATATGGGCTGGAAAGGAGCTTAAAGCCCATCTGACTCCACCCCCTGCCAGGGGCAGGGACTCCTTCCTCGGTCCCAGGTTGCTCCTAATCTCTTTCCAACCTGGCCTGGAAGATCCAGCAGCATTTGCTTTGTTTGTGACAAAACAAGAGGAGAGATTCCAAGTTCTCCCTGTTTGTACATTCCAGGTGCTTACCCAGAGTACCTCCAGAGTGTGATTATTCCCTAGATATTTATTTTTAACTCCTGTGCACTCTGCAAGTGTGAATGTAGCATTTCCACCCATCTGGCCTCCATATTTTAAGTCTTGCTCAATTTGCAATTAAAAAAAACACAACAAAAATCTCCAACCAAACACTTCTCTAGTAAAACATCCCTCAAGAAAAGTAAACACTACAACAAGAACACCAGAATTGAGACAGGAAGAACAAAAATCAGAACAAATCAAGAAACATCCTTAGAATGGAGAGGAGAAAACCAAAAACTACAGCTGAATACTTTGATTTATATACCCACAATTGTTAAAGCTCTTTAAATGAACTAAAGGTTTACAAATTTCAGATGGAAACAAATCCTCCTTCAGCTGGGGGAGGCTGCTTGAGTTTGTCTTGTTTGAACAGCTCACACAGGAGATTATTTTAAAAAAATCCCAGCTCTGAGTGCATTCAGACACATTTATAGCATCCAGGAGAGGGGAAATGCATTCCCCAGCTGACAGCAAGGAAAGCATCACACACTCCACAACAGGTTTGCCACTGACAACCAGAGCCAGGGTTAAAATATGTTTTTCCATCAACTGATTACTGCACTATTTTTAGCCTTCTCCCATAACAATAGTGGGTAAAGAAAGAATGTGAAGTCACAAGTATTAGACAGGATTAGGTGGTTTAACTACTATTTTTGTAGTAAAGGATTCATGGTTAGAATTGCTACTACCATTAGCACTGGAAGCAAAAAGCCATTGAAATTGCAGATTGGCTAATGCCTTCCCTGGCAGGGGGCCAGGCTGATTAATGATTCAGGGGACAGAAATAACTGCAGCAAAGGCAGCCTTGCAGAGGGGCTCTCCTTCCTTAGCTAATTATGTTTTTCCTCCCATTTTATCCACCCAGGGAAGCGCTTCATTAACGTGAAATTTAGGTTACCCTGCCATGTCTCAGGCACATATTGGGGTGCAGGATTCAAAAATACTGGATTAGGGAAGAAACAACTTTAATTTTATCCTGCTGGAGCTGGCAATACCTTGAGAAAACCATCTTCTGCATCGCAGGTGAGTGCCTGCACCTGGGGGTCTGCACAAGAGCTTGGGGCCGTGCTCAGATCTGACCTTGGGGGGCTTTTCCTTTCATTCCCAGCCCTACTCTGACCTTCCCAGGTTTAAATTCAGGGGGAAAAAGATGTGGAAAAGGGATGCAGCAATGTTTAACTGCAGTACCAAGGCACCTCTGTCAGAACATGTGAGAGCGGCTCGTGCCACACTGACAGGGCCTCAGTGAGCAACAGTCGTTTCCCCCCAGAACCAAAGTCTGAACAGGGCAAGAAGCACGGCCAGATGTTCCCAATAAAAACAACTGCCCTGGAACAGAAGTTATCCCTAACAAAGGCAGGAGTAACAGGAGAGCTGAGAGCAGCTCCTTGCCGGGAGGGAGCAGCATCGCGTGGCAGCCGCACGAAGGAGCGTTTGTTCCGCCTGACATCAGCACTGGGGAAAGCAGCCTGGAAGCCGTCCCTGATACACCTGAGAGGGAGTCCTCAGAGCCAGGCAAGCCAGAGACAATGCCCTGCAACAGCCCTTCATGGCAACGCTCTGCAACAGCTCTTCATCCAGGAGATTCCTGCTCAGCAGCTGGAATTTGAGGAGTTTGTGAGGAACAGGCAGCTGGGGACGGATTGAGAGGCTGGGGAGGGATTGTGGGGCTCAGATCCACTGTAAAGCTTCACCCATTTGCAAAAATGCTCCAAGGATCACAACTTGCTCCGAAGAAGCACAAGGTCACAGCAACTCGGCAAACCACAAACGAGTTGCTAAGGGGAGAGCAAAGCTGGGGAGAGGGGAGGAGAAAACAAGCAGGACGAGTTCTGTAATAAACCTCTTTTCAAAGCACGCTCGTACAAGATACCCACTGCAATACCTGAAGCCTTCTGGAAGCACTGAAATTCGTAAATTCAGTAATGTGAAAGTGGCTTTGCTCTTCCTGAGTTAGCACCATGACAAGGAAGCAGAGCAGAACAGCAACAACCATGGAGAAATCCCAACACCAGCACACCAGGTCACCTGGGCAATCCCAACCGGACAATCTTATCTGCAGCTGCCCATTAGGAACAGTAAAATCCATGGATTTGGAGGAAAGAGTCTCAGAGTAACTTTCTGAATGTTTCAGTGTTCTCCTCTCCCCTGTATATCACAAGGATTTTCCAACCTGAAATATCCAACTAAGCCAATCTACTTGTGCTCCTTCTACCTCAGGAGAAATTTTCAGGGGGCAACACAAAGCAGAAAACCAAATTAAGTGTTCCAGTTCCCCTCCCAAGCTACCCCTCCACTATGGAGAAATCTCAGTGAAACAGATCAGCCAAACCAGACATTTCATTTCAGCAAGGAATTATGTTTCAAATTACCTGGGTATCAAATTAGCACAGTCCTTTCAGTGTCAGGGAAAAGCCCTGAGCAGTTCACTGGGACACAAGGAAGTTCTCATGAAAACTCAACAGGTTTAATGAAACACAGGTCAGCAACCACCTTCAAGAGCTGAGCCACAGGTGCTGTCACACAGCTTGTGTGACAAGGGACTCACTCCATGCCTTCAACCCCAGCACAGACAATCCAATTAGTTTGGAGCACATTTCCACAGGCACATCAGAACTCCTGGAGTGGTCTGGATTGGAAGAGACCCCGAATCCCAGCTCATTCCACCCCTGCCATGGGCAGGGACACCTTCCACTGCGCCCCAGGCTGCCCCAAGCCCTGTCCAACCTGGCCTTGGACACTTCCAGGATGGGACAAAATCTCTGTCCTAAGGAGTTAAGCATCACTTGAACAGGATTTCCCTTTGGAAGAACAAACACCAGGGCTGCCTTTGCTTCCAGGACCTTTCTAGAGGATCTTGCCACAACTCTGAGGCAAGCTCATGCCATGGCATGCCTGCCAGCAGCACCCAGCATTGTCAGAGGTGCTCAGCTGCTCCCAGGGCAGGAAGCAGCCTGGCTGGAGGAGCTGTGCTCCACGAGGGCAGCTGCCAGAAGAATCAGCTCCTGCCTCCGCTGGAACCCCAGCTCCCAGTGAAGAACCCAACTGCCAACAGGCAAAACAGAGCACAAACCCCAGTCCCAGCCCTGTTGTGCTCAGTATTCTTCACCAACTCCAAGTGAAAAATTCCCCACATTCAACAAGACCATCCCTGCAGAGTTCTATTGTCTCCAATTATTAATTAAACATGCTCTGAGAGAAAGCAAATGCCTAAAATCATTTGCTTCTACCAAGCAACTCCCACACTACCCAAGTGCAATTCAGACAGTCTAAGTATATCCACTGACTGCAATTCCAGAGGGACCACCACCACACAGAACTCCCCCTTCACTCCAGTTCAAGCACACACACGCACGAGCCACAGGAGACCCCAGCCAAGAAAACTCGGCCAATTTTCCTAAAAACCTGCTCAGTGTTGATAACTCGTCCCAGCTGAATATCCCGAGTGTCTTCTCACTCCCCCCAGGAGCAGAGAGGCTGTTTGGGTTTGTGAGGAGATCTGTGCAACCTTTCATAACCGAGGCAGACCCAACCCGGGCTATTCCCCACCTGGAACCATCCCGTGCCCTCCCTACGTGATGTCCTGATCCCTATCCATGGTTTTTGCTGGATGAACAGCACACAGGCACTCCACTGCAGCCAGGATAACCCTCTGCCCAACAGCAATCAGGCATCAGACAGCCTAAACCTGCTCACTCGAATATTAAAATTACTGGGGACCCTGACAACTCAACCTCATCCTGTCGCTCTTTGTGGAGAAAAAGAGGAAAATTTGCAGTTAAGCATCTTCCATTGAAGTTTTGTGATTAAGGATTTGGAGCTGCAAACAGCTGGGATTCTGCTCAGGAGATCTGAGAGACCAAACTAGGAAATCAAAAATCCGATTCCAGCACCACTTCAGTGTCTGCAGGGACAAAGAAGACCCTGTAGCACAAGGTTTTTTTTTGTGTGGATGGTGAAGCTTTGACACCTAAATTTGTGAAATGACAGAGGCATCTTTAATTGCTTTATTTTATATAAAAACCTGGCCCCACACACACCTTCCAGAGGAGAAGGGGGAAATGCAACAGGAAAAGAAAGTTTCTAAGCAAAACACACACAGACACAGCATTTTCCTGCTGCTCACAACGAGAAGACACCACCAAGAAGGAGCTTCTCTCCTCCCTTCCCTAGGAGAAACTTTTCCTTAAGCCACCCCTGGTAAAACCACTCTCAGCTCAATTCCCAGAGCTGCCAGGACGAAAAGTGACCAGGAGGAACAGCACAATGAAACCCACAGAAAACCAGGATACTGCAGCTCAGCTGTGACTCACGGCACTCCTGGCTGTTTAATGCCACTGTGAAATGCCATCATTTGGAAAAAGCCACTGCAGTGCCATCACCAACGTCTGTCCACACACGCAATAAAAAGAGTCGGGGATTCAACAATTCAAATCTTTCTACCTTTAATTACAATCTCCCAAGCTCTAGGCAGACATTAACCTATATTAGCCTATAATTTTTTTTTTTTCTGACTTCCCATTATCTTTTAGAGTTTCCTAACCAGTCTTCGAGGCTGGGCCCTCACTGAAAGCCTAAAATGAAAAGTACAGTAATAGAAGTGCATCCATAAGAAACTGAGAGTCAGGAGACATCCCTAATGATTCCCTACCTCCCTGCATGTCCCAGCACCTCCTTCCCCTTCTGTTCTTGCAGGCCAAATTCAATTCTACTCCAGCTAAACCCAAACTGAATTAAATCATTTTGCATGCATAAGATTAGTCCTTGCTCCAAGGAATTTATAATTTAAGAAGCAGATGTGGTGGTGGCCAAGAACTCAGAAAGAATGGCAGTGTTAGGATTACACACATCCTGCCTTCTGCTTCCCAGGAGTAAAACCCTGAGGCAAGCAGAAAAGCATGGAAAAAGAGGGATGGAGCACCAAACTCTGATAAAAGTGCCCATCAATCACTGGAGCACCTGGTAAAAAACGAGGCAAGGGAGAACAGGGTTAGTGCCCCACCTCAGAGCTGAGTTGGAAGAAATCAGACACAAAGATTGGTTGAGAGACGAGCACTGAACGCAAAAACACTGGAACTACGGCTGCACCACGTTCATCAGGGTGTAAAAGCCAGCAGGAAGCAGAACAGATAAAAACCCCGGCGTTAATTCTGGGCTGGTGGGTATTTCCTGAGCCTCAGTTCACAGCTCACAGGGGAAACCAGGAGAGTTTCAGAATCATCCCTCTGAGCTCCGTCCTGCAGGTGTGATCTGTCCACACAACCTTCTCACCACTGTCCTGCTGCCACACAACACAGGAACTGGATTTGAAAAGTTCATTTAAACTGGCATAAGTTAATGAGCTTTCCTTTCATTAAGTGGTTTATTTATTAGGATCATTTCACTCCAGAAGTTACTGAAGAAAATCAAGCTGAGCCACGCTTCTGCTGACAACAGAGCAAACTTCTGGAAGGATTCTTTTGTTTGAGTAAAAGTTTAAGTCTTTCCATTATTAAATAAATAAAAGTTCAAATACCAGCAGAGTTTTTAATAACTGCAAGTGCCCTGTCCCCACCCCCCTTATCTCCAGTGAGTTTTGTTGTCTTTGCTTTCAGGGATTTGCAGTGAAAGGAGGATGAAAGTGTGAGCTGGAGGAAAAGAGGATTGAGAATTTATGACATCATTTGAATTCATGAAGTCATCTTACCACAAAATGCCCAAACAACAGCAGGCCCTGCCCAGGCATCTCCACTCCAAGATTCTGTGGCTGCTTTGATTTGAAAAACCTACAAGTTTGCAGGAAGAAATTCTTGCTTATTGCTCCTTTCACAACTTAAAACATTAAGATCTCTGGCACTGATGTCTCTTGAAGCAAGTTTCACAGCTAGCAACTGAAAACTTGAATAAACAGAAAAATTACATCTGTTTCAATGCAGTGATTTCTTCTGAAGTGATACCTAAATACGTTTGTCCATAAGGGAACAACAATATTTTTTCTAGCTCCTTAGCTCATATTGCAGGATTTCATGCGATTTTTCTTCCAGAACAAATTAACAGGGCACTTAGGTTTATTTCTTTGTTGATATACACACTGCCTTCGGTGAGGCTGCAAAATTCCCTGCAATGTTTGCTTTTAAATGGTCTGGTTGGCAACACATCCCCTGGGGAGGCACAGCAGAGGAGCGAGGGCTTGGCTGCTTTGATTCCAGAAACTGGAGGCAGGAGATGTTCATAAAGGTTGCAAAAGCTTTGTGTCTGCTGCCCTGGCAATATTTGTGGGGATCATTCTGCTTTAAAATGTGCTTACACTTGGGTTCTGCTGCCTCGGAGAGGAAGCACTCGTGTGTCTTTGATGAGTGAGCTACAGGTCACAGACAGAGTGGAGTGAGTCAGCCACTCGTTTAACTGCAGCACAAGTGACAATGCAACTGCTGAAAAGACTTCTAGTAAACACCACTACCACACAGCCTGGCCCACCACCCCTCTAGAGACTCTGAGTGGCTCTAAGAAGTTCCTAAAACCACTGGTTGGTGACACTCTCAAGGATGCTCTTCTCAGTTCAGCTACACACATCATCACCACCTTCCCCTCTACATGATAACCATAAAAACCCAACCCCAAAGCAAAGAAACCCAGTCAAACATACCACCAGCAACTTCCACTCCTGTGTTTTCCAACACTGGGAATGGTAAAAGCCCAACCTACATGCATTGGCAGTTTTGTAATACCATTACATAAGAATTATTTAACTACAGCAACAGATTTGAAAAGCAGCAGCAGCAGTCACAGCTCTGCTGGTTCACACATCAGAAAAAAAAAATCAATAAAGGGAGTGATGAATTTTGTAAACATGCATTTGACTGTCACAGGGAGTGGACTGGGATTTGGGATTTCAACACCCTCAAGAGCAGAAACCTTTCAGCTCAGAGCTACCAGGGCACTGCCACTGGAAAGAGAAAACAAGCAGCACCACTGCTGCCACTCCAACTCCACCAGAACCAGCTCCAGCTTTAGAAGAGCACCATGAACAGCATGTCTGAGAAGCCTGCAGGGCTGAGCTGGGAAAGCTGGGAGTGGGTTTCTACCTGATGCTCTGCATGGATGTTGTCCCCGGTGGGCCAGCGGTGTTTGCTGTTGTTGTAGCCGCCGCCGCCGCTGCCTCCTCCCCCGAGCTGCTCCCCGTGCTGCCTCTGGAAGAAATAATCCACCATGGCGTCGTCCTGGGAGCGCCCCGCCACTCCTATGGATCCCGGCACGGGGCTGGAGTGTGTCCCTGCTGCAAGGGCCTGGTTTGCAGCTGGCTGTGGCTGAGCCTGCGAGCCTGTGCCAGACGTCAGTACCACAGGCATGGTGGGGTTGGCTGTGTCTTGAGCGTGCTGCTTCAGGTGGGGGCTGAACGAGTCCTGCCACAGAACTGCTTTTCTCTTCAAAACGCACGCTACGCTCATTCCACCAACACCTGCAGGGGGGACACGGGGAAAGAGAGGGGAAAGAGACATGAAATCCTCCCAGCGGCAGCTTCGAGCGTTAAGTAACACGCCCATCTCGTCACTGGCACGGGAACATCGCTGTGCCAAAGGGACTCCTTCAGCACTCGCTCGCTCCCGGAACCCAGCAGCTGGAACAGCACTGGAACTGCACAGAAATCCCACCTTCTGTGCTGCCTGCTGTTAGCAGGATGCACAGGATGCCCGTGAAGCACCAGCAGAGTGGCAATTTCTGCGAGGGACAACACACTGATTGGAAAACTGCTGGGAAAAAGCCCCCAAAAAATCCATGGAAGGCAGTGACACCAGAACCTGCTGTGCCCATTTACAGCAGGCAAAAGAGGCCTGGTCCACCACCCACATAAACACTCGAGGTCCCTGTATCCCACTGTATCCCACAGTACTCCCTCAGTCATGCAAAGCAGCAAAGCAACAGTTTGGTTGGTTTGTTGTTTTGTTTTTTTTTCAATGCAAACTTAAAATCCTGGATTTCTGCTCGTACAGTTCATAGAGCCCCAAACACAGCGTGCACTCTCCCTGCTAACTCAGAAGCCGTGCTCAGGAGGCAGTAAAACCCACGGACATGATTTATGGAATTCCCTGGAGAAAGAGCAGCAAACCTGGGATCTCGGCGGAACTTTCCAGAGCTGGCACAGCCAGCACTGCTGGTCCCGCTGTCGATGGCACCGGGGCAAAACTCGACAACTCCAACACATTTTCAGTACCCAGAGAACCGAACGCCCCAAATAAATACCCCAATAAATGAAATACCCCGTATGTTTTGCATACATCCAGATGATCTGCGAGCAGGAGGAAAACCTGCAGATTAAGCTGAGAGCAACTCACTAACTTCCTATTCCCCAAATATTTTGATAACATTCCAGCGGCACAGAACCACAGAAGTTTGTTTGTTATTTTAAGGCAGGACTATCAGAGCAATAGAGACACTACAGGTGTGAACAGCAAAGTGTTTTCCCCCCTTATGTAACACACACCAAGCCAAATTCCTTTTTAAAGGCATAGGATAGTCTGAATTAACCTTTTTAATAAAGATCAATAGTTTGTGACTTGAGGTACCTAAATGCAGCCCCCCAGAGTTCTGAGGATGAAACTGGGCTGGTGGAGCCCTGAGAAGCTCCTGGCAGAGCTGCAGAGCAGTCCCAGGATGTTTCACTGCTGTACCTTGGTGGCTGCAGAGCTTGGCCCTGCTCCTGCCAGCAGCTCCGAGGGCTGAAAGGCGGCTCTGTTCCCTCCCTGCTCCTCGTAGTAGCTCTGAACAACACGAAACTACTACAAACAACTTCCAATAACAATTTACTAATGGTGGGGAGGCCAAAATAAAAAATCCGAGTCCTATCGCTGATCACGCTTCGTCAGGTTTGCCCCACGAGTCGAGCATGGGGTTAATATTCAGAGGAAAATTACCCTAAAAACTGCAGAGATCAGGTTGTGTTAATTGCACCTCCAACATAGTTGGGTGCTGCACACACACAGCCCCCAGGGCCACTCTGCAGGGCTTTTTATACACTCACAACTTAAATACCAGGGATATGCAACAGGACTCACTCCTCCAGCTTTCAAAGAGTCTGGAAATCACCACCTTCCCCAAATACTTGAAAATCCACTGAAAACACAGTATGACTAAATCTTGACTGATTTAAAGACTACAATTCAGTTTAATGGCATTTTCCTCTTAATGTCCCTTTAGCAAACAACATCAAAATCCTCCAGTAACATCACATGAGGCACTCAAGCTCCTCTATGCAAAAAAAAACAACAACAAAAAAGTAATTAATGGTAAGAAATTAATTTATCATCAAACGGAGGTACGTATTAACTGCAGCAATGAAATCTGAGCGGCCTCTCGGAAGGAAGTTACAAGTTATCTCAGGGCAGACTGTAAAAAAAACAAACAAAAGAAGATACTATGAATCCCCACCAAAAAATTTCCAGTATCTCCAGATAGTGACAAGCCCATTTCCAGTGAGAAACAAGGTACAAAGTTGCACTACCACAGCCTTTGCTCCTTCAAAAGGCCGCGGGTCCCTCCGTCCACAGACACTAATTCATTTCTGGGTTAATAAAGGTGTTATCGTAAAAATCAGGAGGGTCCAGAAAATCTGTCAATGGATTAAGGAGAGGCTGCTCCCAGCCACTTCCTCTTTGGGCTGCTCCAAACACGAGCGGAAAACTTGGCAAAGGCGACATTTTGAAAGGGAGCAAAGGGGAAGGGAGCATTGTGGGTAGTTCAAGTTTAGTTCCAAGCCGTGTTTTTATGGGAATGCCGCGTTCGAGGCAGCGGGACAGCTGAATCCTGTCATTCAAAGCTCCCGGAGCCCGGGGAATACGTGCAGTCACCTACACAGGCACTCACAAACCCGCAGCTGCTCAGGGCCTCCAGAGCCTCTTCCATTCCCAAACTCTTCCTAAAAACAGACATCAACTTCTCCCAGGTGAAAGCGTTCGCTGGGCAGAACCCCGGATTTGCAAACAAAGGCTTCCATGCCGCTACACCGCGCTCGGGGCCGGCGGTTCTGCTTTTCCCTGGATGAAAACACGGCGTGGAAATGAAATGCTCCGTGTTGTCACTGCAGGCGGAATACTTCAGATTACGGGACATTCCACAAAAAACTTCGGAGGAATCTCCCTGCAAGTTTGAAGCACCGGTGGTGTCAACACTGAATAAAGGAGCTTTAATCCACACAGAGCCCGGCTCCACAGGCAGATCCTCACGGCTCTGATTCCGTATCCCCCTCAAAATCACAGATTACAACAAAATTAACACGGTGTAAAACGTCCGTTTCAAAAAAAAGTTCAACCCCAAAGCAGAGGAGTTTGGGTTGGGTGGGTTTTTTTTTGGAAAGTTCCACTGGAAATGAAAGCAGAGCCATTGTTTGAGAGCTGTGCGGCCTAGCAGAACTTTTAACGTTATCCCAGTGTTTTCCTGAAAACCTGGGGAGGTGCAGCGCTGAATTCCTGACCCATCGGATTCCCAAAACCAGCATTAAAACCCAAGAGGACCCACGGTCCCCCTTACCCCACCTCCATCCCTCTTCATAAAGGAAATTCCTTACTCATGATCTGCCTAGTAAAATCTCTGCTCCGAACAAAGTTATTAAACATTGACCAAAGCAAACAACAACAACAACAAAAATCAGAGCATTTCTCAGGTAGGGTCGAGAGGCTCTTAAAATTCCAAGTTTGCAGCTCACAAGGGCCGAGGCTGTTGTTATGTGAGCACGAGATAAAAACAAGGGGGAAAAAAAACCCCCCCACAAACACAAAACCCCCCAGGGTCACCCAGCACATCTAAATGGATTGTCTGCTTTTTTCCTCCCTCCCGCTGCCAGCCGCGACCCTCTCCTCTTCCAGGGACCCTCAGAGCCCCCGAAACCCCCCCAAACCCGGGGGGGACGGAACCCAACCGCCCCCCCGGAGCCCCAGGGGCAACAAAGCGAGGCCTCGGCCAGAGAGACAGAGCGCCCCGGGACTGAGCCCCGGGGAGAAGCGGGCCCCCCCCCGGATGGAACCCATCCAGGAGAACGGGGAGAGCCTCCCCAAGAGAAGGGGGAGCCCCACAGAGCAAGGGGGAGCCCCCGGCGGGCCGGGCCCGGGGGAAGGCGGATGAGGGCTGGGATGGGCCCGCGTCCCCCAACAATAACCCCCGTCCCCGTTACCGGAGCGCCCGCGGGGCCGCGCTCGGGGCCCGGGGGTCCCCCCGCGCCCCCTCCCCGCTAACAATGGGCCCAGGCCGCGGCCCCGACACGGAGCCGGGCGGGAGCGCCGGCGCAGCGCCCCCGCCGCCGCTCGCCTTCGGGGCGGCCTGGGG
>WAAG01006712.1:45592-66980 GCA_013390105.1 Tichodroma muraria
ATGGATCTGGGGACACGGCTGACCCTGGGACACGGCCGGCCCTGGGGACACGGCTGACCCTGGGGACACGGCTGGATCTGGGGACACGGCTGACCCCGGCGACATGGCTGGCCCTGGGGACATGAATGCTTCACCCCGCAGAGCCGGGCCAGCCCTTGTTCGTCATCTCGCTGGTGAGAGGAGCAGCAGGACCCCGGTGTCCCCTCCCCAAGTTGCCACTGTCCCTGTCCCCTCCATGGGCCACCACGTGTCCCCCACTTTGGGGACAGGGGTGCCCCCGAGTCCCTGAGCTGCCACTGCCGACAGGGGGATGGAGAGGCCTCGATGGAAATTACACCTGCATTAATTAAACAGCAGGTCATTAATGAGCTGCTGGGGACAGGGGAGAGCTGGCAGAGCAGTGACAGTGTCCTGGTGTCACCCAACACCCCAAGCCAGGTCCCTGGCAGCTGGGGCAGTGCCAGGGGACACTGGGATTGGCAGAGGGTACAGGGAGGGTACAATCTCCCAGAGTTAGGGACAGGGACCCACTCAGGACCCGAGGTGTCCCAAACCTGGTGACACAGTCCCAGCCTTCTCTGCCGTCAGCTTTGTGTCCCCTGTGCGCCTAAAACCGCAGTTCCCACCACTTAAAATCGATTTCCCAGCTGATCTCCCCAAATCCTGCAGCTTCCAGCACTGGCCCCGCAGCCCTCGGGGTGTCCTGGGCCCGCAGCACCCCCTGTGCCCCTGGGCGGTGACACAGGGGTCAGGATGGGGTCCCCTGTCCCTCTGCCCACAGTGGCTTTGCCTGGTCCCACCCAGGCAGGGCTGAAGGGACACAGGGGATGTGTCCCATCCATGGGACAACACTCCTGGGTCCCCCCAAGGGTGGCACCCAGCTGGCGGGGGGGAGGACACCTCAGTAGCCCCCAGGATGGGGGTGCTGGCACCGGGTGGTGCCAATGGCACCATCCACGTCCCCATCCGTGTCCCACTCACACCCAGGGCGCTGGGGGCTCCCAGGGAAGGACCGGATCCGTGAGGGGACACAGCACCCACGGGTGCTCCCCTCCGCCCACGGGCCCCGTCAGTGTCCCCAGCACTGTCACAGATGGATTTGTCCCCCCCAGCCCCTCTTTGCCTCCCTAATGGCATCGCCTGCCCTTGAGTTTGCATACGAGGCTTAAAATATAATTAATTTTTGGCAGCGGGCAGAGCCTGCGCGAGGTTAATCCCTTTAGATTTGCGAGCCTTATCTCGCTGGAGTGTTTATCGAGTTCAGCTTAGCCGGGAGGGGCGAGGGAGGAAAAGTCGGCTGCACTTATCTGGGAGCTGCTGCTCCCACGGGCACCGGCGAGGGGGAGCTCAGCAAACAAAACCCAGCGAAACACAAACCGCGAGCCGGATCCTCCCCGGCCCGCCCAGCCCTGCCCGGATGGAGCCTCGGCATTCGTGGTGAGGACGCACAGCCCCAAACCTGAGCGGTGGCAGCGCCATGGGGCACCTCGAGGGGTCCCGGTCCCCTGAGCGCCCCGGGGACTCACGTGTAGAGCGGCTGTAGCTGCAGGTGCGACGTCTTCTGAGGTGCCTGGTACCCGTAGGAGTCAAAGCCGCCGATGAAATCAACTGGGGAGAGCCGGGAGAGCAGTGGGGTCAGCTGGGAAGGGCAGCAGGGAGATTCCCGGCAGCCCGGGGCAGCCGTGGGACAGGGAACATCCCGGGCTGCAGCTGCATCCCAGCAAAATGCGGCACCCCGGGAAAATCAACTTCTCAGGGTAATTGGGAAGTCCTGGGATCCAGGGCCTGAGGGGCTCCAGGAGAGCTGCAGAGGGACTGGGGACAAGGCCTGCAGGGACAGCACACAGGGAATGGCTTCCACTGCCCCAGGGCAGGGCTGGAGGGGATCCTGGGAACTGGGAATTGTTCCCTGGGAGGGTGGGCAGGGGCTGGGCTGGAATTGCCAGAGCAGCTCGGGCTGCCCCTGGATCCCTGGCAGTGCCCAAGGCTGGGCTGGACACTGGGGCTGGAGCAACCTGGGACAGTGGGAGGTGTCCCTGCCATGGCACTGGATGGGATTTAAGGTCCTTTCTCACCCAAACCATTCCATGATTCCGTGATCTGAGTCACCACAGCTGCCCGGAATCCCTGTGCTGCTTTCCCGGTGGTGGTGGTAGGGAATTTTATTCCCAGAGGAGTAAATCGGAACCACAAACGGGATCAGATTGGAAGCGACCACTGATGGTCACCCAGTCCAACCTCCCCCGCTCAAGCAGGGTCCCCCAGGGCACTTGGGATTTTATCCAGGCAGCTTTCGGATACCTCCAGGGGAGGAGACTCCACAGGCTCTCCGGGCAGCCTGAAATGGAGCATCCAGGGAGGCACAGCAGCATCCCCGGCCAGGGCTTCATCCCAGGTAACAGCAGCCGCGATCGTGGCAGCAACCCGGGAGCACAGCGGTGAGAAACGGAGGAAAGGAGCCGGAGCAACTCCCGCGATCCCAGCGATTCCCTTTCCCCCCCAGCACAGCCCCGGCGCTGCCGCTGGGCAGAGAGGGCGGAATTCCCTCCCTCTGTCCACGGAGTGGCATTTAAAGAGGATTAGCGCTGGTTGGAGGCTGTCACCTCGGGGATTGCAGGCACAATGGATCAGCTTTTACTGCTTGGATTTCCAGCCTGGAGGCTCATGCCGCTCCGAGCGCATTCCCGGGGGATATCCCAGAGTCAGAGCCCAGCCTCTCGTCCCGAGTGGTGCCGGGGCAGCTCTGGGCTGGGGGTGCCCTGGGAGGTTCTGGGGGTGCCCTGGGTGTGTGGAGATGCCCTGGGTGGCTGCGGGTACCCAATTTCTCCCAGACGATCCCGTGTTTCCCCAGACCTGACCTCTCTCGCCAGCACAGGGATGGGCTCCAGGTGCAGCCAAGATGGGAAATCCAACCTTTCCAGGATCCCCAGCACCACCCAATTCCCCAAACCAAACAGAATCCCACACTGGGGTGGGTTATCCCACACTGGGGTGGGTTATCCATGAGTGTCCAAGAGCTGAGAGCTGCAGAGGAGAGCCTCCATCTTCTGGAATATTTCCTTTCCTGACTTAACATTTGGCCAGCTCTCGATTTTGATGCCATCCATCCATTTCCAAATCTAATAATATATTCCATTAAAAAGATGCATTTGCATCCCAGGCTGAGGCAGCATTAATATTAAAAGCGTGTTGGATGAGGGAGTTTGTGGGATTGCAAACATGCTCTGGAGCCACTGGTGCTGGATAAACCCTTTTGGAAAGGAGCTGTTCCCAGCAGGCAGCGGCCAATTCCACATGGAGGTGTTTTTTTCCATGGGAAAGGAGGGGAAACACGGGGATGCTGCACCCCCAGGCTGGGCTGGGACCACCTGCGGGTCCATGGCACCAGTGGGATGCTGATCCCAATGCTGATCCCAATGCTGATCCCAGTGCTGATCCTGGGGGAGGAGCGCATCTGGGTGGTTGTGGCACAGCCTTGCTGGGATCTGCCAGCTGGTGGGAATTAATTAATGGCAGATGAGCTTTTAATGCACTTGGACAGCCACAGACTCGACCACCTGGTTAATTGGGGCCGGGGCGCTTCCCGAGGGGTGTTTGCAGGGATCGGGGTCAGATAAGGAGGAGGTTTTTAACCGGTTGGTTAAAAGTTAGACTTCACTTTGCCTAAAATGCTGTTTTCCCCCTGTTTTGGGGTGAAAACCTGGCAGTGGGGAGGCTGTGGGGACACAGCCCGGGGGACACGGTGTCCCCAGGCTGCTGTGCTTTGGGGGGAGGGAGGTGACGGCTGCCCCATCACTCCCCAGCACCTCAGCCTCACCAGGGATGGGAAAATGGGGAAAAAACCCAACTAAAGGGATTTCTTCAGCTGCCTGGGACCTGGGCATTGCTTCCCCAGACCCCACTGGTAGCTGCCACCCTGCTCAGGGTGGCATCAGCCGAGGACACTGAGCCCCCTGTCACCCCCAGCCAAGGCACTTACAGCTGTCCTCCTCCTCCAGGAACACTTTGCTGACATAGCAGGCGTAGACGAAGCCAAAGAGCTGGGAAAAAACAGTGGGCAGGGAGAGATTGGTTATGGGGTGATGGGCAGCACAACTGGCACGGTGCCAGTGGGGGCACAGGAGTGACCTGGGGGCACTGGGAATGAACTGGGAGCACTGGGAGTGACCGGGGGGCACTGGGAGCAGCCAGAGCCCATCCTGGTGCAGTTTGGGGTGCAGCAGGGTTGGGTGGGTTCAGCTGCACAAGGGGGGCCCTAAGGGGGCCAGGGCTGGCACCCCACAGAGGGTGCTGAGCTCCACACAGTGCTGGGAGCCCCTTTGGGGACCCCGATTCCCCTTAAAGCTCTATTTTAGGGAGCTTTGCCTCCAGGTGAGTCCCATTCCCACCTCCCCACAAGGGGTGACCGTCACCGGCAAAGGGGGACACTCCCTCCCAGCGGGCAGCACATTCCAGCGGCTCATTCCCAGTGAGCGATTCTTCCATCCCTGCAGCATCCAGCCCTCGAGCTGACAAGCTTTGGGGTGGGCAGCACCCCTGGGGTGCTGGCAGGGCTCCGTCTGCTCCTCTCCGGGTGACAGAAATGCGTGATGGGGGCCCCTCCAGCTGGCCCACGGCGCCTCTGCTCGGCCCAGTCCAATCACCCCGCCTCTCCCACCCCCGATGCGGGATGAAGGGTGAGGAGAGGCGCCCTTACCGCCAGGAAGATCTGCGTGGCGCTGCTCACCACCTCGATGTACTGGTAGTCGAGCAGGCAGCCGCTGACGGTGATGACGTGGTGGTCCTCGGGCGCCAGGTTGGAGTTCAGCACCGGCGTCACCAGGCAGCCCGGGCCGTTCTCCATCCACCACGAGCGGTGCAGTGAGGTATTGAAGGTCATGATGAAGTCTCGGTCCTGCAGGAGGGGGAGGCACGCGTGGTGGATCCGAGGCTCTTTGCGGGCGGGTTGGACAGAAAATGGGTTTTCCCAAGGCGAGGATGCTCCGTATGGAGCCTCTCCCTGGCGCGCGGCCGGCAGCCCCGGGGCACCACGCTGGTGCCGTGGCCGTCTGGCCAAGCAGCATGCAGGTGGTGCCCAGGTGACAGGACGGGTGTCACAGAGCGGTCACCAGAGTGGCAGGGAAGCAGCAGTCGCGGTGGTGCCTCCCGCCATCCCAGGGATGGGAGCGCGGGAGCACCCCATCGCCCTCCAGGGATGCAGGGCGGCCCCTGCTGCTTCCCCTGGGGTTTGGGGTGTCATGCCCTCATCCCATCCCCAGGGAGCCTTGCAGGGTCCCCCTGACACACGTCCCCTCCTTGTCAGCCCCTCACAAGCTTTGGGCTCTGCCCGTGTCCTCTCCAGCAGCTGTGGGGTGGCCTNCCTTTCCACCCCAGGAGAGCCCCCCCAGCACCCCCGGGCAGCCCCCCCTCCACGAGAGCCCTCCCAGCCCCTCTGTGCCCCCCCAGCGCTCGGCTGTGCTGGGGCTGAGCATCCTCCGCAGGAAATCACCAATCTGGGATTAAAAGATTTTTGCTGCTGGGGGCGGCAAAAACCCCGAAAGGGAGAGAGTGGGTTTGGGTTTGTGGAGCTGGGCGACGTGGCTGAGGTGCAGGGAAGCGGACGAGAGGGAGCTGTGCCCCCGCAGCGTGACGGGCACCGGGGATTTCTGCCAAAAACCCGCGGTGGGAGGGAATCCTCCCCCTCTCCTCATCCTGCTGCGCGCACCCAGCGCTTCGGGAGGGCCTCAAACGACCTGGAGCTCCTCGGGAAGGTGTTCCCAGCCATGGAACACCCCCAGGGGCCTTTTCCCTGCTTGGGGCAGCACGGAGAGAGCGGGGCTGGCCGGCCCCAGCCCTCCGTGATGTGCCAGCAGCCTCAGAGGCGGGGGAGGGACGCACAGCTCGGCGCAGGGACCCCGACCCGGGGCTGAGGCTGCTCAGAGCACCCCGTGCTGCCCCGTCCCTGCGGGAAGTTCTGCTCTTTTTCCTGTGAAAGCTGTCATTTAACAGCCCAGGGTGCGGGGAAGGCGCAGCCCCACTCACATCCTCACCCCATCGCCACAGGGTGATTTCCCGAAGCCGGGAATGCTGTCCAGCCACGGCTGGGAGCCCCAGAACACCCGGGAAACTTGGGAATGTACAGTTCCTCCCAAGCCCTGCCCTCCCCATCCCTGCCAGAGACTCTGCCCCAAACTTTCCTGCCACTGCTCATCCCTGTTCCCGGTGTTCCCCCTCTCCTTTATCCCCTCGGTGGAGACAAAGGAAATTAAGTTTGGGTTTGGAAACGGCCGCCCACTGCCACCCTGGCCTGAGCTGGCAATTTGTCCATCCCATCCCATGGGAATTCAGCGCTCTGGGGAGGCACCCCCGGCAGCCGGGCGGGCGCTTTGCTGCGGGGCTGGGGCACCCACGGGCTCCGGGGGGCACTTCTGGGGGAGAAGGGGGGGAGGAGGAAGAGGAGGAGGAGGAGCGCAAGGTTGGGTGGGACAGCAGGAAGGACGGAAGGATGGAGGCAAGGAGGACGCAGGGAGGAAGGGGAGGAAGGTGGGGGCGTTACCTGTGACAAGCGCCCGACCTCCAGGTAGAAGCAGATGATGAAGGCGTTCCAGCCGACCCACAGCACCAACCACACCGCGTACTGCGAGAGGAGACAGCTCAGGGCACGGCCGCCGCCGCTCCAGCCCCGCCCGCCCGCTGCATCCACAGGGGCCCGGGGCTGGGTCGCGGAATCATAAAACCACGGCACGGTTTGGGGTGGAAGGGACCTTAAAGTTCCTCCCGTCCCACCCCTGCCAGGGCAAGGACACCTCCCACTGTCCCACTCCCAGCCCGGTCCAGCCTGGCCTTGGACAACTCCAGGGATGGAGCAGCCACAGCTTCTCTGTTCCCAGGATACAGGAGGGACCTGGGGCTGGGCCACGCCCGGGGAATGAGCTGGGAGGAATGAACCTGTTGCACCCCCAGGGCGGTACCTACCATCATGAGGTATCTGGATCTGTACTGGATGGTCCCAAAAATACCCAAAATCACGGCCATGATGTGTAAGAAATTCGCCAGGATGGGGGCCCACTGGTATCCCAGGAAATCAAAGATCTGCCTCTCCAGTGCCGCGACCTGGAACAGAGCAGGGGAGGGGAGCAGGGATCAGGGCCGGGCACCGCGGCAGCTCCCGGGGTGCAGAAGGCAAGGAGCAGCTGGAAATTGCTGGGAATTCCGTGGATAACGGGTCGCAGAAGGCTGGAATGTCCGTGTGATGCATCGGCCAGCAGGACAGGGGTTTTCGGGGACATCTGGAGCTAAAAGGGGAGTGAGAGGAGAGGCAACCCCACATCACCCTCTGTGCCTCAGTTTCCCCATCGGGAACCGCTGGAAACCCATCCTGGAGGATGGTGTCTGATGGGAAAAGCCTCCAGCTCCCGGGTTTTGATTTCCTGCCCATCCCAACCCCCGGGCCCTGATCACCGCTCTCGTTTGTGATCCATTACCGAGGCCGCGCTGCAGGCGGATGAATCCCCCGCCAGGGCCGGCAGCTGAGGGGATCCGCCCCCGATCCCAGCACTGATTCACGGCTCCGTTCGCTGCCGGCTCAGCCTCGATTACTCTTAATTACAGGATTAGCTCCGAGGAAGGGGCGAGCAAAGGCGAGGTGGGAGCTCTGGAACGCTCAGTGATGGGTTTAAGTTAAAAAATGGGGATTTTAGATGAGGCCATGGTTGTTTAGAGAACTTTTAAGGAAGTTTTAGGGAACTTGAGGCTGCTGGCGCACCACAAGGTGCAGGCACAGGTGGGCAGCAGCCTGGAAAACCCACATTTCTTTCCATTTGTCTTACTCAGCCCTGATCCTGTCACTCTTTGAGGTGCCCCAGATTCACCCCGAGAGCCCCAGGGCCCCCAGTGCTCCCCACAGCACCATCGCTCAACTTCCTGCCTAAAAAAGGGGGGAGTTTATCCCAAGAACCGCAGGAAAAAAGGGCTTTGCATCCCTCCTCCATTCACCAGTAGCTCCCAAAGGGATCTGGAATTAGGGGAGAAACCATGGGGGTCCCAGGCAGCAACACAGCCTGAGTTAGTGAGTCCTAATTACAGGGCAGGGGGGAATTAACGAGGTGGGGAAAGTCCTTGCCTGAGTTTTTCCCGAGGATGTGCGTTCACCAGCTGTGCCTCAGTTTCCCCATCCGTAAACCTCCAAATGCTCATTGAATTTGCTTTGTGAGAGCTCTAATTCACACTGATTTTAGCCCAGCTCCACCCTAGGACTGTGATATCCCATCCCCTACCCTATCCCTGGGATAAGATCTGCTGGATCGGTGCCGGCAGGAGCCTGATTTTGATTAAAGGCGATGCAAATCCACGGAGCAGCAGCCCCTGGGTCTGTGGGGCCGGGACAAGGCTGTTTGCACTGAGACTTAATTCACTTCCCTGCTATTTAAACTCTCCGAGGAAACAGCCTCTGGAAATACTCACAGCCGGGCTGTAAATCTCCTAAATTGAGGAATGTAAATAATAAATGATACAGGGAGCGCAGTGCTCGGGGGTTTATGGCCACCCATCCATCTGGGGGCTGTCGGCAGAGCTGCTTAGCGGGAGCTGCATGGGAGGGTTGGGTACCAGGGATGCTCCAAGCTGAGGGATGGGGCTGGGAAGAGCCTCCCAGGGCATCCCATGGAGCTGGAGTGAAGGGATCACCCCCATGTGGTTCCTTAACTCCAGCTGGGATGGCCTGAAAGAGGAGCTGGGAAGACTCTGCTTGAACCAAACCCTTCTCCATCCCAAAGAGGCAAAATTAGGGATAACCCCCCCCCAATTTCCCAATGGATGAGCAGGGGCTGCTGATTGCACCACAAAGCTCTGCTGGAGCTGCCCCAGCAGGTCCAACACCACCCCGTGGGTGCGTTATTCCAGCTTTTCCCCTCCATGGGAAGAGCAAATGTTGGTTTTTCCATCCTTGTGGGATGCAGCTTAAGGTCAAGAGACAAACAGAGAGAGCACAAAGGCAGCGTGGCTGCAGCTCCCCGGCTCTCACCGCCTGCCAAGGGCATCCCGAGGACATTCCAAGGGCATTCCAAGGCCAGCCCCACATTTCACGGGTGGGGAAACTGAGGCACAAACTCCAGCAGGAGAGTCCAGGTTTGGTGACCCCGCACAGGGAATCGCAGGGCTGAGTGAGCGCCCTCAGCTCAGTGCTGCTCCTCAGGCTGGTCCAGCCCCGGAGCACTGTCCTGGATCCACCGGGGATAAAATGTCCCTGGGAGGGACCTTCAGGACCCCCAGCCCTTGAGTGACAGCGGCGCCGGCTCCGGGGCTCAGCGTCACCCCGAGCACGGCTCCTCAAGAAACTTCCCAGCAGCATCCAACACTCCCAAAATTGTTCCGTGGGGCTCAGGGCATCCTCCGCAGGCTGCCCTTCTCCTGGAATGGGAATTCCCGCTGCTCACTGCACCCCAGCCCATTCACACGCCGCTCTCCCCTCCCGCCTCTGGTGCCGCGATGAAAACGCCGTCCCACTGCTAATTAAGATAAACCTGCGGCTGATCAATGCAACGAGTTTTAGGGCTCCCTCTTAATTAAACACTCACGAGTTCATCGATCGGCCCCAAAAGTTCGCTTTGCAGCAAATCACATCAATTAGCTGGGGGCGGGGCCGGGTCCCGCTCATCCCCGCGCTGCCTGCGAGGATTTTGTTTTCACCGGGAAATCGAAGCAGGAGAGACCGAACTCCATGGGTGGGTGAGGGGAGGACGGTGCCGGGAGGGGACACGAGCTGAGGGGCTCAGCCGGCACCAGGGAGGCAGAGCTGGAGGAAAATGAGATTTTTCCAGTGTGTTGGCACCAAATTTAAGAGGGAAGGATCTTGTCTGTCCCTGAATCACCCGTTGGTTTGGGCACTCTCATCTTCTTCAGGCCCATCCATCACTCTGAGTTTTCCCGGTCCTTAATCCCCATGAGGAGGATGGGAGAGATGGATCCCGCTCCGGCTGTGCCGGGAGGATTGCAGGGGCACCAGGGAGCACCTTCCCCACCACAGCTGAGAAACGGAGCTTGGGAAACCCAGCTGCAACCAGGGTGGGGAGCACGGGATGGACATCCCAGACTCAGCACCCGCGGAAACCAGGAGCCTTCCTGCCCAGCAGCTCCCACTGCTCCTGGAGTAAGAGGATCCCAGAATGGTTTGGGTTGGAGGCCCTTGAAGCGCATTCCATTCCCATGGCAGGGACACCTCCCACTGTCCCTGTGTCCAACCTGACCTTGGGCACTGCCAGGGATCCAGGGGCAGCCCCAGCTGCTCTGGCAATTCCAGCCCAGCCCCTGCCCACCCTGCCAGGGAACAATTCCCAGTTCCCAGGATCCCCTCCAGCCCTGCCCTGGGGCAGTGGAAGCCATTCCCTGTGTGCTGTCCCTGCAGGCCTTGTCCCCAGTCCCTCTGCAGCTCTCCTGGAGCCCCTCCAGGCCCTGGCAGGGGCTCGGAGCTCTCCCTGGAGCCTTCTCTCTCTTCCTGGACCAGTCAGGATCCTGGAGCTGGCACCGGGCAGGATCCTGGAACGGGCAGGATGCTGCTCCTGGCTACCTGCTGCTCTTCATCCCTGCAGCAGCATCTGCCCCTCGGGCTGAGCTCTGAGCTCCCCCCACCCCGCGCCCTCCCCTCCCACCCGGGCAGGGCTCCTGACCCCCCGATGGGTCATTATCCTGCAGCCGGGTGATTTCCTCCCGCACACCATATGCCCGAGGCTCGCCGGGGATTTAACTTTTCATTTCGCTGCGTTTTGAAGAGATTTGGCCGTTTTGATTCCTCGCGTGCCGCGGCCAAAGATGCTGAGAGAGCATCGCTCGCCCCTGCCCTGAGCCGCCGCCATTTCTGTAAATTTNTCTGCCAACGCCCTCCCTTGCTCCTGAGGAGCCCCAGGAGCCGTGGGGAGCGGCTCCAGCCCCAGCCCCAGGAAGGGGAATGGGCCGCGAATGAAACGGGAGGAGAGCACGGCTGGCTGTTAAGGAGGTGCAAACACCGCTGTGAACCCAGGGACTTCATTTAATGACTTGGAAACAGGTTGCTGACCTACTTCCATCCGCAGAAACCTTCACAAAATCGCAGACGGAAAGAAATTAAAGGCGCCGGGGCCTCAATCCCTCTCCAGCACTGGGCGAGGATGAGCAGGATGCGGCTCCAGCTGGGAAGAGGCCCCGATGCAGGAGCAAAACCACGGCAGGAGCACGAATTGGGGTGAAAGAGGCACAAATCGGGTCCTTCCTCAGCTGGGACAATCCCTTGTGGATGCCGCAGGTTTTGGGGGGCTCCTGGTGGCTGTGAGAGGGTTCCCAGTCCCTTTGGAGCCCTCAGACGGGAGCTCCCAACACGTGGCTGGAGCACCCCAGGTCCCCGCGATCGGGAAGTGGCCCCGGGGACACTTGGGGTGCGCAGGGCCCCTCGCCACTGCCCCCCAGCACCCACCGCCCCTCCCACGGCTTTCCCTCCTCTCTCTCATTGGGTCCCCCCACCCCTTTCCCAGTTATTTATTTAATTTCCCCGCATCCGGTGGCGTTGCCATGGGAACGCAGCCCCGGCTGGATGCGCCTGGCTGGATGCTGCACCCCGGGATCCCGATGGAATCTGCTCCGTGGGATGCACCCCTGGGGGCATCCCCCACCCCCCGGGGACCCCCCGGGGACCCCAGCGTGCCACCCCTTGGGTGCCCTCCAAGCCCTGCTCCCACATCCCTGCTCCTGGCTCTGTCCGTCCCGGAGGGTTCCATCGGGGAGGGCTGGGAAATGCAGCCTTGGGGTGGCTAAGGACAATTATTATTATTATTATTATTATTGCTATTATTGCTATTATTGTTATTATTGTTATTACTATTATTATATCATTGTTATTATCATTATTATAAATTTTATATTTTATTTTATTTCCCCTAAATGTAGGGGATCAAACCCGGCCCCTCCTGTTCTGGCTCCACCACAGGAAAGGGAAACTGAGGCACAGCATAGACAGACAGACACACACCCACCCACACCACCCCTCCAAACCTTCACGGTGCTCTGAGATGCTGGGAATGCTGAAATCCCGGGAATTTGGTGTTCCCACGTGGAGAGGGATGCTCCATGACCACATCCCAGTGATTCCCATCTCCGGAGGAAGCTCCTCCTCACTTACACCCCTAAAATAAAGCCCTGAGCCCCAGCAGCTCCCAAACTGTGGCGTTTGGGTGCATTTGGTTCCGATATCCCCATAAAGAACCCCGGGAATTTTGATTGTTTTTTTTCCCCTGAAAACACCGCAAATTCCCGATTTCCCCAGGGGCCGGCTGGTCCAACTGATTTGCCTCTGATAAAATATCTCCGTAACTCTGGCGCAATGTTGCGTTTTTGTTTTACTGAGCTTTAGCGCACCAGCCCGGCGCGTGCTGGCGGCATCCCACAGACGCTGCCGCGAGATCCCTTTCCGCCTCCTGCCTCCCAGACAGGAAAGTTTTCCACGCCGAGGGAGAGCCGAGGCGATCGAAGCAGCTCAATTCCCAGCCCGCCCGTCGCAGCGCTGCCCTCCCGCACGACAGGCTGGATACTCCCGCGGGGAACTGCTCCATCCCCTCGGGAATTGCTGGAGTTCCCGCAGGAGGGAGCCGGGATGATCCCATTAATCCCGGGCTGGTGCTCGGCCTCCCCCCAGCGTCTCCTTGCAGAGACCTTGGAAAGCCCAGGGTGCCCTGGTGGGGGGCACGGGGCGGTGGCGCTTGTGGGAGGGGGTGAGAGGGTGCCAGGAGTGTCCCGGGGGAGGGGAATGTGCGCCGGGAACAGCCCGGAGGGGAAACCGAGGCACGGGGCTGTAACCACAGCGGGACCCAGCGCTCCAGTGAGGCTGAGATGGTGGTCCTGCCCTGCTGTGCCTCAGTTTCCCTGGGAAACGGCCTGGTTCCCACTCAGCACCGCACCAGGAGCATCCATTCTCCTGGCCAGGGGGAGCAGCTCCATCGGAGCACGTCCTCAGGGAAACTGAGGCACGGCAGGGTGCAGGGAAGCTCCAGCCCTGGACAAAGGCTGCGCCTTGAGAACCAAGCTGGGAGCCGCTCCAAACCCGTGGGAGCTGGGCTGGGACCTCTGGGATGGCCAGAGAGCCTGCTGTCCTCTCAGAGCCATCCCATCCCATCCCATCCCATCCCATCCCATCCCATCCCATCCCATTATCCCATCCCATTATCCCATCCCATCCCACAGTAAATCAATCCCTGTCCTGTTCCAGCGCAGATCCCTGAGCCCCGGCTCAGCCCTGGAGGAATTTGTTATCCCCAGGGACATCGGCCCCCAAGCCAACAGTCTGGTAAAGAAAACTGGGATTAATCCAGGACCTTCCCATTGGGGACTGCCAGCAGAAGCCACTGAGAGGTGGAGTGTTAATTAAAATGAAGGAAAAATCCCTAAAAAACCCCACAAGCAAATGGGGAATCTCTCAGGGATGAAAGCTGGGAAATCTTGGGCTTTAATCTGCGTGCTTGGGGATGAAATGTAGGAAATGTGGGTTTAAACCTGGCACACCTTGGGCCTAGGTCTGAGGAACATTTGAGCAGTTTTGGGTTTTAATGTGGGGAATCATTGGCTGAGATCTGGGGGAGCTGGGGCTTAATTTTGGGATCTAAGATTTAGGACATCTTGTCCTTTAATCTGGGTTTAGGGTTTGGATTTGGAGATCTTGGTCTTAGATCTGGTGGATTTGGGGGTTAAATTTGGGGGGATTTTGACTTTAAATTTGGGAGATCTTGGGCTTAAATTTGGGAATCTTAGATTTAATTTTGGGGCACTTCACAGACAGAGTGAATAAGATGGGAAACTAGGAGACATGTGGGGAGCCTGACTCCCTAAATCACAAATTCTGGGAATGAGACACAGACAAAGGCTGGGGCTGGATATGGGAGGGGAACAGGCCGGGAAAAGCAAAGGAATGGCACAATCTGCTCCAAAAATTTGCCAAAGCCCACCAGGATGGGACAGGATGGATGTCGGAGAAGATGTCCCCACCAACCCGCGGGGCACAAGGATTAGGCCGCAGGCAATTTCCATGCTAATTCTCCCGGTCCCGTTCTTTATCCCGACATCTGGGAGAAGCCAGAGGTATTTTTCCCCAAATCTCAACCGGTGCCTCAAAGACACCGTTAATATAATCCGATAGAGGAGAGGAAAAGACCGAATACATTATAGATACATATATATACAAAAAAATCCAATTTACGGACTTATTTAGCGCCACTTTCTGTAATCGGTTCTCCCAGGGAAGAAACCCTGATTAAAGCCAAGCGCATCGCTATGGAAACCGGCATTCCCTCCTCCCACGGCCCGCGGGCTGGGAAGGAGAAGCTCGGGCGAGAAAATCTGCCTGGTAACAGCCCCGTTAATGAGCCGGGGAGAAAAATAATCCCTGCGAGCGAGCGCTGTCGCCGCGAAAGGAGCAGCCGGCGGCAGCCGGTGGGGAGGCGAAACGGCTCCCAAAATATTGATTTTTCTGGGATTGTTTCGGAGGAGGAGGAGGGGACGTTCCCACGTCCCGGAGGGATGAAGCGGACATCTGGAGGTGGTCCCCGTGTGCGCCCACCCAGCCGGGCGGGTGTGGGTGTTCCTTCCAGCGTTTATCCCATTTTTTAGCTTTAAAACCCGGGATCAAACCACGCAGGTCTGAGGGATTCGGCTGCCCGGCGAGGAGGGAGCTGCCGGCGCAAATGGGATTTATGGGATGACCCCGGTGGATTTCCCTCTCCTCGGGGTAATTCCACAACCCAGAGGCACCCACGACTCCGGGCGAGGGGCACCACCCCCACTGCCCACACCCATCCTGGGCTTAAATCTTGCGGGGGTTGGGTCTGGAATTTGGGGGTCTTGGATCTGGTGGATTTATGTGGTTAAATCTGGGAGACTTTGAGCTTAAATTTGGGGGATTTGGGGCTTAAATCTGGGAGAGTTTGGGCTTAAATTTGGGGGATTTGGGGCTTAAATATGGGAGAGTTTGGGCTTAAATTTGGGGGATTTGGGGCTTAAATAGGGGAGAGTTTGTGCTTAAATACGGGAAACCTTTGGTTTAAATTCGGGGGATTTGTATTTTAAATATGGGGGATCTTGGGCTTAAGTATGGGAGCAACCCCCCATGGATGAGAATTTCTTGGAGAATTGGATATTTATTCTTATTTCTCCATTGAATAATGGGACCTGGAGGGTTTGGGGGTCTCCTCCTGGCTGGGTGAGCACCCTTTAAGGAGAAAGTGCTGGGCGCATCCAAGGCAGGGATTGAAATTCCCATGGACTGAAAGAAAATGATCTGAGGAATGGTGAGTGGCAGGAAAGGGGCTGGGATGTTCCCTGAGCCCTCAAGGAGCTTCTTGGGATGCAAAAGTCTGCTCAAAACGACATCTCAGTATCCATTGAGGAACTGGATAACAATCCCATCAACATTTTCCCTAAAATCCTCCCAAGCCCATCCCTGTCACTGCTTCCAGAGGTGGGATTGGAGCCCCTCTGCCCTGGCAGTGGGACTGTGATCCAGGCAGGATCCCACAGGACCAGATTCCCATCCAGCCATTCCCACCATCCCCCCACCCACCTGCCTCCCAGGGCTTCCCGAAAGATGGGAGCTGGAGAGGCTCCCAAAGGGGTGCATCGTCCTAATAAAACCACAATATTTGGAGTCACTGCTTCAGCCAAGGAGCCCGTGCTGCTGATCCCGATGATCCCTCTGCTGCTGATCCCAACGATCCCTCTGCTGCTGATCCCAGCGTTCCCTCTGCTGCTGATCCCGACGACCCCTCTGCTGCTGATCCCAAGGACCCCTTCACTGGTTGATCCCAATTACCCCTTTGCTTGGATCCCCCTGTTGGTCCCGATGTTCCCTCTGCTGCAGATCCCAATGATCTCTCTGCTGCAGATCCCAATGATCCCTTTGCTGTAGATCCCAATGATCCCTCTTTTGTAGATCCCAATGTTCCCTCTGCTGTAGCTCCCGATGGTCCCTCTGCTGCAGATCCCCTGATCCCTTTCCCGGTTATCCCGGGGAGGACGTGCCGGGCCCGTGCCGTGGCCACCGGAGCGTCATTAACCGTGGCCGTCGGCAGCCGCCGCGCTCGGAGCTCATTAGGGGCTCCTTAAACAGCCGTACAAATCGCTTTATTAATTGCTTCACTCTCCTCTCATCCCCTGCGCCTGCGGGAGGGGTTTCTGGGGTGGGTTTTTCCAGCCCCTTTGTTGGGTGGGGGTCGGGGACGAGCAGCTCCAGGGGCTGGATCCATCCAGGGCCTTCCCGCTCCGCTCCGACGCATCCGTTAACGACAAGATGTGACACCGGGATGTCGTGACAGGTGACATCCCGAACCCTGCGGCACTCCCCTACACCCAGCTGGGACGTGAGCCCATCCCTCTGGCATCAGGGCCAGCCCTACACTGGGGAAACTGGGATTTTCCCTCAAAATTGGATTTCCTGCTGTAATCACACGGGATGGCTTTGCCAGCTGGGTGACGGGTGCTGTCCCACCCCATCCCCCTTATGGATACACCCACGGGAGGGATGAGGTTTTCCATACGCAAATATTTAGGGAAAATCCAACCCAGCAGCACCAAGGCCGGGACACAGGGCTGGGGACACTCCCCGTGTGGGACCTGCTGTGACAAGGACACGGGAATGATGCTCCCACCGCTCCGTGGGGTCCCCAACCGCGGGAAATGGGGCTCTGGAGCTCTTCACGTGTTCCCTGCTCCCTCCCCTGCCCTGCAGGGGGGGGACACCAGCCCCACCCTGTGACCCCGCTAATGAGGGCGCTGTTAATTGCCCAGCCCTTGCCCCATGTATAATTCAAGGCCCTTTGCCAGGGCCGGGTTTGCTTTGTCTGGGAAGTGTCACCTACCCGAGGGACCCCGCTCCACACAGCTCCTTCTGGGGGGGGAGGGGGTTGGATTAAAAATAATTAGGGCCTGGGGCTGCTGCGAGGTGGGGGGAGGGGTCATTAGAGGGGTTGGGGTCGTTAGTGGGGTCGGCATCCCCCTCGTGGAGGAGGGGATGGGGCAGGGGCACATGGGGAGAGCCCGGAGCACCATTTCCCATGGAAGGAGCCACAGGGGGACCCCAAAAGGTGGTGGGAGCATCAGTCCAGTGTCCAGGCCGTGGGTGCTGCTGGGCTGGGACTTGCCCCCACATTTTGAGGTGGAAATCCTCATTCTTGCTGTGGGTGCACCCAAAAGAGGGGATGGTTTGGGGCCTGTGGGTGCTGAAGTTGGTGGCAGCACCCACGTTCTGGATGGATGATGGAGAGGACCTGCACCAATGGGGCATAAACCAGCCCCAAATGGGTGAGGGTGTCCCTAAATACAGCTCCTGACACCTGTCAGAGCCCCAGGCAGACACCCAAAGTCACCCCAAATTCCCCAGACACCCTCAGCTCCCGGTGGTGCTTTACCAGGATCAGACCCAGGATCAGACCCCGGCTGGGCTCAGGGGCAGCAATCTGAAATCCAAGCGGGATGTAGCCCTAGGAGGGTTGGGAATGGGACAGGGATGTCCCCACCCCCAGAGGGACTGGGGGACCTGCACCTCTCCACAGGCCACCACCACACAACTGCTGGGCTTCGGGGAGAGGAAGATAAAAGGAATATAAACAAAACTTTTAATAACCCCCCGGTGTTTCTTGGTCACAGCAGCACCAGGCTGTGCTGCTAAATGGAATCCCTGGGGGAGCCACCCAATCCAAAACACGAGGCAAATTCCCAGGAGGGAACGAAACAGGGAATAGAACACTGACCCTGAAATTCCCATCACCCCAGACTCTGCCCTGTGACCCTCCCAGGGGGATGGGGGGATATCCTGGGTGTCCCCCAGGAGCACAGGGTGACAACAGGCAGTGGCAGAGCTGGGAGCTGGAGGGGAATGAGGCACAGCCAGGGTGGGCACAGGGACCCCCAGCCCCTGGGGACTCCCATGCCCGGTCCCAACCCCACAGCACCATCCCCAGGATGTCCCCAGGATGTCCCCAGGATGTCCCCAGGATGTCCCCAGGATGTCCCCACCCAAGCCTGGCTGTGGCACCCACTGCCCCAGCGCTGCCCATCATCTGCTCAATGCTTACGGGATTCCACCACCCACTCACAGGTGCCACCCTCCGGTGCCATCCCCCAGTGCCACCTCCAGCCCCGGGCACCCTCAGACCCCCCAGCTGCTCTGTGACCGCCCCAGCAGCTGCCACTCCAGCGGTCCCCACGTGGCCACGGGGACTCGGTGCCAGCCCTGTGCCACCCCATGCTGGTCACAGGGCTCTGGCTGTGGCCCCACTCCCCAAGCCGAGGGAAAACAGTGCCAGATGCTTCAGAAAAGGGCCAGGGAAGGACGGATCCATCCCGGCAGCTGAGAGTCCCGGCAGCTGCCGAGGGGAATTGGCAAGCGGCCGGTGACGGGCTGGAAGTGGCAGCAGAGGAGGGGACAGCAGGGGACAGGAGCTGAGGGGGTCCCACAGGCACAGATGGAGACGCCAGGTGTCCCCAGAGTGGGTGAGAGGGACGGGGCTGGTTCCTGAGCCGAAACAGGGCAGGGAGAAGAAGCAGAGAAAACACAAATCTGAGCCTTCCAAGGGTTTGTGCAGAGCTGCTGAACCCGGCCCTGGCTGCTGCATCCAGGGGTGGGCCCTGCATCCTTTCCCAGGGCCGGGGGACACAAATCAAGGCAGGGGGGACCCAGCTGGACCCCACAGCCACGGCTGTCACCACTCCTGAGATCCAGTGGGGTGGGGAGTGGGGGAGAGAGCCCGGCAGGATGGAGCAGGGACTCTCAGCGTGACACTGGCAGGCAGTGGCTGAGCACCACCATTAACCCGAGCTGTTCCTGCACGGAGCGCAGGCAGCGTTTCCCTGGGGCTCCCACGAGCCTGAGCATCCCAAGAACCCTCCACTCCCACTCTGAGCATCCCCCTGCTCACCTGGAGCACCCTTCACTCATCCCAAGTACCCTCTGCTCCCACTCTGAGCACCTTCCATGCTCACCCCGAGCACCTCCACTCTGACCCCAAGCACCCTCCATTCCCACTCCAACCACCTCAAGCACCCTCCACTCTCTGAGCACTCTCCGTTCCCACCCCAAGAACCCTCCACTCTGACCCCAAGCACCCTCCATTCCCACTCCAACCACCTCAAGCACCCTCCACTGGCTCCCTGAGCATCCCCAATTCCCACCTGAGCATCCTCCACCAGGACCCAGCACCCTCCACTCCAACACTGCCGCCCCAGGCACCCTCAGCTCCCACCCGGAGCTTCCTGGTTTCCCCTGGGACATTTCCTACTCGGGGTTTGTACCTGGGAGTTCCTCTGGGGTGGCACGAGTGTACCCAGGGGGAGTGGCACCATTCTGGTGACATTCCCACAGCTCCCTGCAGCCCCAATTCCCAAACTGGGACAGTCACTGAGACCATCCCCGGCCCTTTGGCTTCCCAAATCCCATCCACCAAAGGTTCCATATTTTCCTGCCCGAGCAGGAGGCCAGGGGAGGCAAATCTGCCCTGCTCTGGCTCCTCTCCCTGCCTGGTGCCACATTCCCGCTGTTCCCGGGACACACACCCTCGTGGGAAAGGGCCTCACTATTGATCCGGCCGTGGGAAGAGACCAGAATGCCCCAGAGTGCTAATTAGCCCTAATCAAAGTAATTAGCCTGAGAGCCGAGCAGCAGGGCAGCCCCGAGCGAGCGTGGCTGTGTCCCCTGTGTGCGCCAGCCCAGCTGTGACCCCGGCCAGGCACGGTGGCCCTGCTTGGAGACCCGCTGTGGGCACTGAGGGGGACGAGGGTGACACACACGGCCAGCGCCGGCGGCTTTGCAGTGTCACTGTCACCACCAGCCCCTGCGTACCCGAGGACGCTCGGAACCGCCTCTCCCAGCACCCCCCAGGGCACAGGTCCCCTCTGCCAGGACAGAGCCCGGAGGTGGCACGGGCGTGTCACCCCCTGTGACAAAGGTGGGACGTCCCCTTTGGGTGATTCCCAACCTGAGCCCACCGCGTCCTGCAGGCAGCCCCAGCTCAGCTCAGGGATCCCACTGGATCCCACCCNCCTGGAACTGCCGGGATGTGCTGAGCCCTGAGGGTGAACAGGGAGCCACCGCCCCACGGCAGGTCCCACAGCACCTCCCATCCCAGCTGCCAAAGTCCCTGTTAAATAATGTGACCCCACGGGGACAGAGGGGGACGCGTCCTGTCCCACTGCTCCCAAGCAGCACTTGGGCCATCACTTTTTCCCCCCCAAATCTCCTTCTGCTGCAGATGAGACCCAAAATAGGGGGAAATCTTCCCCCAAGAGCATGGGAGCTGTTATTAATCTTATTAAAGAACCTCTCAGGGTTTAATGTCCTGTTTAAACACAGCCTGGGCTGCTCTCTGCCCGCTTTGCCTGCCCAGCTTTCCAGCCCCTTACATCCATATTTTGGAAATTGAAATAAATAGCTGCTTCTGAACGGGCGGAAGGAGAAAATCAGTGCCAAGGGGGGCATTCTGAGCTGTTCCAAGCTTCCCCCAGGATTTGGGAAGAATGTTCTCTCCTCACTCAACCCCCAGCGCTTCATCAATTCCAGCCAAAGTGCCCCCAGCTGGGATGGGGACAGGGACATCCCAGGGGGTTCCAGGAGGATGAGGGATGGGGATACAGCCTGGAGCACTGGGATGAGGGGTGGGAAGGTTCCCACCCGCCGGCTCTCGGCTCATCCAGGCCTGCAGTGGTGGATACAGAACCGCCTGCATCCCACAGCAGGCGCTGGAGGGGCTGTTAAACCATCCGGGACCTGAGGGATTTGTGGGTTTTCCACCCCTGCCCCTTTCCCTAAGGATGGGATACCCCGAGGGCTCCCCGGCCCAGCGGGGGAGGCGATGCCAGCGGGATCCCATTCCCGGGGTGATGTGCAGTGGGATACAAAGCCCTTCCCAGCCCTGGGAATGGGCACGAGTCTGGCAGGATGTCCTGGTACCCGCCCCCAGCGTCCTCCCAAATGCCCAACACACGCCTGGGCCAGCGTTTGTGGGGAAGGGCTGGGAGCTCAAAGCTGGGTCTGAATCCCAGAGAAGGATGGGGATTTCCCTTTGGGAACTGAGTTCCTCCACTGTGAGTTGTGAACTGGTTGAGCCCCAAACCCTCCCTGCACAATTTTCAGCCCCTCCAGGCCTTCCCTGGGGTTTCTCTCTGGAGAAACTGAGCAGAGAAGAGCCACGAGCCCTCCTGCAGAGGGAAAAGGTGCTGAGAGCCATCAGTGCCTCGGGCAGGGGGAGCATTCCCCAGGCTCGGAGCCATGAGGAGCTCACGAGATGCTCGTGGATCCTCCAGCAGCGAATTCCCTCAGCAAACCCAACCTCTCTGCTGGAATAGTAACCCAGGGCACCCAGCAGCCCCGAATGCTGACACTGTGACCTGTGTGGGGATGCCCCTGTGT
>WAAG01006715.1:0-35661 GCA_013390105.1 Tichodroma muraria
GCAGGCAAATGTCCTTCCCCAAAACAAGTCTCTCCCCTCTTATTAGCTTGTCCCATGACTTTTTTGACCCTTCCCTCGCCCCATCCTCAGAGGATTTCCAATCCAGGTTTGTCAACTGGGAAAGTGAATCTCTCAGCCAGCAGTGGTGGGAGCAGCCCCTCCGAGGGAAGCAATGAGTGGTAGTGGGAGAAGTGGCCTGCTGTTCTCACCTCCTCGCTCAATCCAGAGTTCATAGCTTGTTCATATAACAGCATCTCTGTTGGGGCTCCAAAGCAGAAGGTGGAGGATAGCACGGGTTGCTCGTGCATGAAGTGGAAAGGATAACAATACTACTCTCCTTTGCTTTCCTCTCTTCCCAGTGGCTTTACTTGATGGAAGCTATGGCCACTACAAGACTTTCATCCTGAACTCCACAGAGTGGTACTGTGTCCCCAGCAGTTCTGCAGAAAAAAGTGAGTGATGCTGAGAGCCTCATAGGCTTCACAAAGAACTTCACCAAAACTTAGTCTGGTTTTCCCTCAAACTTTGAGGTGGGGAATATCATTGTCAGTCACAAATGGATTGTTTTACGGAAGGAATCTGGGGAATTGAGAGAATAAGACACTGTATTGTACATTTTTACTTAGGATGCTATGAAAACATGCTCCAGGCCAGTGAAAGAGAGTGGGTCATTCCATACCTGCATTTGACCAACCTTTCTACTCTTCCCCTCACACAACCCCTCTAATGCAAGTGTGGTCTACTGATCTAGATGAAAGTGCTCTTATACTGGCTGGTTCAATCCAGCTCCACTCCCTGTACTGGCTCACTGCCTGTTCACACAAGCATGATGGTCACTGTGAGAGACAGGGGAGGGGAGAGTGATGTTTAGTTCAGAACAGCTGAGGAGCTGAGCTGCAGTCACACATGAAGTGATGGTAATGGAGAGTGCTGGAACACCAGTAGTGCAAGTTCCCAAACTCAGGTCAGAGATCACTTCTCATCCAGCTTCATGTTTTGTGAGAATATATCTGTGGCTTTTAAATCCATCATTTGATTCTCTGGGCATAAGGCAGATCTCTTAGATAAGCTGGCTGTGTAAGGAACTGCCTGTGCTGGCAGCAAGGCTGTCAGAGCAGTTTGCTGTAAGTCTCACAGTCTGCATGAGCTGAGAGATTGGACAACACTACTCTGATGGAAGGGTTTCTAGAAAAGTGCAAACCAACTACTTCCCATCTTCCTTCCTCAAGAAGGGCAAGGCAGAAATCATGTCTCTCACCAAAGAGAGGTTGCATGGACATGGCAGGACAGACAGAGAAAGAGAAGGGGCCCCTTCAGGCAGGGACCTTGTGACAGAAGCCTGCCAGGCTGCTGACAGCTTTACTTCTGGAGAGCAGAAGAGAGCATTTGCCTTTGTCCAGACTAAAGGGTTCAAACCTCACTCCTAACACATGGGACCCTATGCTGAACTCACAGTCATGAAGGACAGCACATCTTGTTCAAAAGCAGGATTTTTTTCCCCCACAGTGGATGGCTGGATATGCTGCCCAAAGGGCTGGAGATTCTTTCAAACAAGCTGCTATTTCCTGTCCCCTGACACGATGTCTTGGGCTGAGAGTGAGCAGAACTGCACTGGGATGGGCTCTCAGCTGGTGGTGATCAACAGCAAGGCAGAGCAGGTATGTGCACAGGGCTGAGAGAGGGACCCAGGAGGCAGAGTCGCAGTGCTGGGCCCTGGAGGGGACTCAGAGCCCCTCCTTGTCCCACAGGGGAGGGGGAATGTCCTGTCTGCACCTCTGCAGCACCAGCCCCCTCTGCCACCAGACCCACTCCATGGGGACTCCTGATGCCTCCCTGTGCTCAGTCCTGCCCCTCATGGACATTGTGCTTTCTTCCAGGAGTTCCTCTTCAACTTGACAAAGGAAAAAGTTACTAACATCTATGAAACAAAGTACTACATAGGCTTAGCTGCTTACAAAAATGGGCAGTGGCAGTGGGTGGATCAGACTCCGTATGAAAATACAGTCACGTGAGTATCCTGGTGGAGTGAGGACAGCTCTGTAATTCATGCCCTCAGTCCAAATCACCAATACATTATGTAAGGCAGGTATTTGTCAGAGGGGGATTTCTGTCTTCAGTTGCTCTGCAAGTCAGAAAACTTAAATAATTTTCTAGTCAAAACTATGGCTCCTGATTTCTGTCATAGTGATTTTCCTTTTCTCTTCCACAACTGTTTGAGGCGACTCCACATCCACTGTCATGCATGCTAGTGCATTTCCAATAAAGGAACTTGCTTTTACAGGTTCTGGAAGCCTGGGGAGCCTAATTTACTCTTTGCAGAAAAGTGTGCTGCAATTCACGTTAAGGGAAACACAGACCCCAACACTTACAGTAACTGGAATAATGTCCTTTGCATCACAAGTTGCTATCGAATTTGTGAACAGGCAGTCAAGGTTCTCTGGGGAAGGACATAAAATCTGAGCCTCAAAGTATTTCAGTTCCCAGCCTGTGCCCCTGCATCCATTTACAAGCTGGAGATCAGTCCTGGATGAAATAGCTCAGGCTGATGTCGAGGACCTACTGTGAACCTTTCCACTCTTCTTCAGAAACAAAGGTCCTAATTCTCCATCACTTGTCTTGACTACTGGTCCAGCCAATATCTCAATGATGTGGAAAAGGCCATGACTCTTTCATGAAAGGATACTTGTCCTTCAAGTCACTGGAGCAGAATTTGAAAGAAGAGCATTCAGTGGAGTGTCCTTGTCCTTCATCTGAAGAGAAAAATTATTCATGGCTGTAGTGTTTCCTTCTCCTTCAGTACACTGTGTGTTGATTAGTTTTTTTAAAAAAATTAATAAATGTTAATTCTGCTCTTTGCATGAGGATGTCTTCTGAGTGTCATGTCCCAGATTCCCACAATCTAGCCTCCCAACACAGAGGTTTTAACTTTTCAGTGTGTTTGGCACCTGTAGATGAGAATATTGCTGAGTGTGCTGGACTGGCCGGGAGCAGGAACAATGTAATGTTCTTCTGTAGAGCTTGTGAGGAAGGTCTTGAACACTTTGGAGAATCATTTGTAAAGACAGAAACAGACCAGGCTGTGTAGTATTCAACACCAGCCACAGTTTGCCCATGATGTAGCAGAAAAAAAGATGGATTTTGGAGATTCTGCTGAGATGTGGCAGGATGAGGCATGGCAATGAAGGGCAGAGAAAGCCGTTAAATGTGACAAGAAGGATAGAAGCCAGAGTTCTCCAAGGAGAAATTTCTAATGTGAGAGGAGGGTGGAAGACCCCTATCGGAGGCATCACTGCAAATCAGATACACGTAAGTCTTGAGCAATGTTCTGCTTCCCTAAAATTTCCCAAACTCCAGTCTGTATGTTTCTCCCTTTTGTCAATGATATCCATACTCTTTGAGGAGCTGGGAGTTCCCAGTTTGGGACTAAAAATACAACCTAAAAAATCAGTTCTTGGTGTTTTGGTTTTTTCCCATTAGAGATCTGAATACAAATTTTTTGTCATTTCTGCCTGAAGAAGTGTATTTTCTAGGTTTCTGGTTTAGCCACTGGACAAAAAGCTTGGCTGTTGCAAAGTGTTTGCCTCCTAGTTTCTAAAGTTGCTGGATACTTTCACAATGGAGAAAACTACTTTTTTGTCCAACATCACTGCAAACCTAAATATTGCAATGGGTTTCTCTTTTTCATTTCCCTCAGCTCAGTTCTGGAACTTACAGAAACAGGGTTTTGAGGAAGAAAAAGAGGCAGATAAGACACGCAGAGAGTGACCAATGTTTTACAAGTGGTTTTAAGGATGCTGCAGTTCTGGAAACTGGATGGTTTGGAAAGTTGATGGGGAAGAGCAAAACTCCCACCAGGAGATCGGTTTGCAAGAAAATGTAACTTGCTAGAAACAATCTCCCTGCCCCAAATTTGGAAAACAAATTTTTTCTTGAGATGTCATGACAAAAGAGAGATCTTGGGAGATGATGCTGGGTTTGCCTATAGAATTGCTGAAGGGAGGTTCCTGATCCCCTCTTTAATATGGATTTGGCTGACAGAGGTGCCTATCTCCAACAGATAAGAATCAGTCTTTACCTCTCAAGTCTGTCTTGATTCAGGAGGCAGCAGATGCCGTAGCAAGAGGCAGAGATGAAGACAGAGTTAGGTACAGCACTTTAGTCAGAAAGCTTTAGAAAGACATTCCTGCATACTGAACCCAGGGGTTGGGTGGGAAGGACAAAAAGTTTATCAGAATACCATTCTCCATGATGACACCTGCAGTCCTTGTTTTCAAGTGGACATCTTGGCCACATCCCAGCTGCCTCTCAGAACAAGACCTGGATGCTCACCACTCCTTGGCACATTAACTTGTACTTTGTAAAGGAACTCGGGTCTGAGGAAAGGAGCCACAGTGACATTCCCTTCTGAGAAAGCACACACCATAGAGTGCAGGTACTCTGAGCGCCGCAGCAAAATTATCTCGTGGTTCAAACCTGAGCTAGCTTCTGGTTTTCCCTCAGAAAGCTCATGATGCCCAGTCTTTGAAATGCCATCTTCAGCTGGAAAAACATCATTAGAGCCATGCTGGAAGGACATCCAGTGTTGATTCTTATGGTCAGACTAATTAATTAGATCTGTACACTGAGCATGCTGCTCTCTTTATGTTTAGCTCTGACAGCTGTCTTCCTTTATAGGATATACCTGACTTTCTCTAAGAAATTATGATCTTTGCCAAGCCAAGTGATGAAATAAAGTGAAATACATGTGTTTTTCGTGGCAGATACTGTTTTTTATAAGGATTTAAATTTTCCTTCAAGGGTATCTGTTCTGTTTTTAGACAAAGCAGAGAATTACACCTCTACTCCTTTTCCTTTTCTGTTTTATCCCACCTCAAATTCTTTCATGTTCCCTTACAACACTTATTTCTCCACTTCTTTATTTTCTTTGCACTCTTGCTGTCTCTCATACTGTTTCCCCCTTTACTCCTTTATTTTTTCCCTTTTAAATTTTGTCCACTTTTACCTTTTCTAGCTAGACCACAGATGAAGAGCATACATTGTTGTTTGGGAGAAATAAAAGAGATAAATTGTATTTAAATAAGTTCTGGCACTGGACACACATCTGTTCTGTCTTTCAAAATTCAGTGTTTCTGAAATGATTTCCTAAGCAGTCTTGTGTAAGATATTAGTACTAACCCAGGTACTGCTGTCCTTGCAAGGTTCTTGTTATCCAAGAGATACACAGCCCCCACTTCAGTTGTCCAGTTCATGCTGGTTTTCCATTGTTTATCTCACGCTGTCTAAAACAAATCCTATGATTTTAGCCTTTATGTCTCTACCCGGTTACAAGGAAATAAAAACACTTTCTTATTTTATATGGAATCAGTTTACATACCTGAGCAAGCTTTTTCACATCCTGCTGCTTAATTATAAATCATTTATCTTGACAGGCTTTTGGACAATCTCCTGGTTTCCTGGAAATGCCTCAGCTGACCATGAGGTCCAGCACTTCAGCACCATCTCCTGCTCACAGCAAGTCACTTGCACTCTCTTGGTGTCACTGTAATCTACATTCATGTGATCAGGAGGAGATGCAGAGAGCCTCTAACTCTGTCACTGCAGTCCCTTGTGGTGCATCAATGGCCTTACAGCAAGGTAAGAATTCTGTAACATTCACTAGAAAAAGAACACACAGCCATAAGGCAAGGAATTGCTTCGCTCAGGATCTCAAAATGCATCATAAAAATTGTCTTGTGCTATAGTCCATGTTTTAACATAGGGGAAATTCAGTGTAGCATTTAAGAACAGGACATGGATCTGGTTGTTTAGATTGGAGATCAAAACAGACCACTGTAAACACACTCCAGTTCTGTGTTACTGCCATGACATTCAATCCTGCTAGGTGAGGCACCTACTGCCTTAGATTCTTATGCAGACTGAGTTGCCACAAATTTACATGCACAAGATGTTTTCAAATTTACCCTAGCTAAGGATCAAGGAGGTAAGTTCACTGCCTGAACATTCTTTTGCTTCTGACATGAGAAAAAGCAGCAGTTTCTCACAACACAGTTGCCAACTCTGAAAGCAGAACACGAAGGCAACCTCTTTCAGAACAATTAAATACACATCAAGGCCTTTCCTGTGCTGTCCATTAAGGTTTTCCTTTAAATTATCTTCCTCATTTCTCATTGCTGTAGCCAAAATTTCACCTGAGTTCTTCCATTTATTTCCAGCTTTATTATCTCCTAACGTGTCTCTGTTTTTAAAGTGACATTTCCCCCCGTTCCAACTCTTCTCCTAATGATTATAATTAACAAACTTTGCATACCTGAAATCAGAGTGAAGTCTGTAAAAGAGAACATTTTGGAGTTAAGGAAACAGAGAAAGTGAAAAAATGGGAAGGGGTTGCTTGGTTTCATTGATAATAAGAGAGCCTATTTTTCCCCTTCTGTGGTTAAAATTACTCCTGTTAGGAAAGCAAGTAGTGGGACCCACACAGAAAATGGCAGATTTGTGAGGAAGCCAAGAATGAACTCTTCTATCACATGTACAGCACAGAGGCGCTTCTCCAGTTCATTAGAACACCACGCCATTCAGACACCATTTAAAACTACTGCAGAGCACTGGCTTTATGACAGACAATCACATTTTCATGAGTCAAAACCTGCCTAGGAGATACATTGCTTCATGGGATGATCTGACCAGATGGGGAAAGAAACAGCCTGCTGCTGGGAAGGGTTTGCCCAGACTGGATATCCCCAGGCCTTAAAGAGAGGAGTCACATTCCTCCTGACAAGATATGAAAAGGTTTCTGCCTGCAGATTCATTTTTGAGTCATCATCATCTGAGAGCTCAGTCATATTCTGGTATTCAGAAAATATCTCGGTGAAGGCTTCCTATCCAAAGGCCTCTTGCAATTATGAGGATAATAATTCTAAACTTCCATACATGTATTTTGTACTGTGTCACATCACAAGTGACACAGTACAAAATAATGTATGGAAGTTTAGAATTATTCTACCTGCATTCTTAACAAAATCTTGTATTAAATTCAGTTACTGATCTTTTCAAAGGACATTTTTCTTATTTTTTTTAAGTGTAGCTAGCCAAGAAATTCTAAATGCCTACTGACGAACCAAGGCAGCTCTTTAACACCATCGGATTATTCAGCAAACTCATCTTTCTAATATTCACACAAAACCAAAAACCAAGTACTTATATAAGTGCTCTTCATTCTGAAGAGCAGGGCTGTGCTCACAGGCTTGATCCCCACCTTTTTTTTTCCAGCTGTTACAAGTGTTCAAAACAAGACTGATAAAAAATATCAAACCCACCTCTCCATGCTTAAAAGTATGCATATTTAAAATATCTGTTCATACTTACAATACATAAGACTCTCTTCTTGCACCACAAAATGCAGGGTCTCTGCCTAGAGACTCTGCACAGCTGATGTTTGTACTGTCAATTAACCCTGGTTGCTACTGAATGAAGTATTGCAGCACAACACTGAAAGACTGGCTTGAATGTAGTATTAGGGGAAAAAAAAAAAAAGAAAACTAAAAACTTCTGGTGATCAGAAGTCATCTTTGGTACTGCCCAAAGGCTGTGGCTCACTATTACATCTCAACTGGTGCATTCCACAGACCAATGAGCCTTGCATTGTACTGAAATCACAAATGACTCAAAACAAGCACATTTTTCAAGGACTGCTTCAAAAACTTTTCCCTGAAGCTCTGGTTCTCCTGCTGAAGCTTGCTACTTGGAGACAGATCAGGACTGACCCGTTGATTTGTGGAATCCTGTGAGCTGGCACATGAACACAGTGCTGGAGACTTAAGAGTCAACAGAGTGAGATGATCTGGGGTAGGGATCAAATCATTGCAGGAACTGAGGAAAGGCAAGAAGCTTCCTTGGATTAAAATAATAAATTTGTAAATGTGTTGCAAGCTTAATTTGCCTGCAGATCCATGGTCTGACTTCCTCACTTGATTCCAGATGTGCCTCATCACAATGGGCCTGTCTGGCAACCACTGGATATGTCTGACCTTGGTCACCATCATTGGACCCAATACTGACCTGAGGACTGATTTCCATGCTTGACTTCAGACCCCCCTCATCCCTGAAGACTTGCCTAGCAATCTGGACCCTGGATATTGTGCCTTGCTTGCCTCACTCAGGTGTTGTGGCTGGTCCCCAGCTGTCCTGCTGGCTGTGTTACTGCAGCTGGCTCCTGGCCACCAACCCTCAGGGAGCAGCCGCCTCCACTGTGCCCTGACAGTGTCTGTTGTACCACAAAGCCAATCATGAACTGGGATTTATTTTATTTTGTTGGGTTTTTTGGGAAAGCAGATTCTTGTCAGTTTGTTTTAGTAAAGTAGCTTTTCACTATTGAATATTATTCCACAGCTCACTTCAGCTTTGGGTAGAATTTGCTGCTGATGGCCACCATTACTCCTTCACTGTATTTGTCATCACTTTGGTTCCAATTTTGCTGTTTTGCATGCTGTTTGTAAAATGCCTCTTTTTCCAGAAAAGACAAACAAACTTACTGTACTCCTCAACATCTTTCATGAGCTCTCAGTATTTCTGACAACCATAACCTGCTTTAAAAATCATATTCCAGTAGTTTTTCATAGGATTTCGATATTTTTGGTTCTTTTTCCTTCAGGGACAATTCAATAGGCTGAACTGGTTCCTTATAGCTCCAAAGTGGGGCATGGGGGACACAGAGCCATTCACATCTTTAGAATGGTGCTACACTCCCCTTGTTTTAGCAGGTCTGAGAGAAGCAGGAAGAGTTTTATATGTTGGGTTCCACCAGAGTGGCCTCTGATGGACAGTGCTGCCTGGATCTGTGCACAGGATCTGCAGTGTCTGTCCAAAGGACTGGTTATTTTATGAGAAGGAGCCAGGTCAATCAATCCAGAAGCAACTGAAATGTAATCTCAACACAACTGTTGCAGAGACACTGACAGATTACAGCTTCACTGTTGGATTCAGAATTGTACAAGGCCAGATGTAATGACTGATTAATAAAATCCTTCTGATATAAAGACATGCTTGGAGGAGCAAATGCAGTATGGAAACACAACACCCACTTTTCATGGAATCATGGAATGGTTTGGGTTGAAAGGGACCTTCAGTATCATCTAGTGTCCAACTCCGCTGCATTGAGCAGGAACATCTTCATTAGATCAGGCTGCTCAGTGTCCCATCCAACCTGATCTTTAATGTTGCTAGGGATGGGGCATCAACCACCTCTGGCTCTGGGGCAATCAGTGCCAGTGTTTACACTTGGGCCAGCCACTCTTGAACCAGTTCTACTTGACTGACAGCAGATACACCATGTGAGTCAAGCTGCTAGAGCTGTGAATTGTTGAGTAGTAGCCTGGGCAGCTGACGAATTTATCAATTCAAGTGGTAGAAAACGCCTCTAGCGCTGCAGTCAAGCAGAGCTGAAAGAACCTGCCAATCCTACTGAGGAAAGTGCGATACTTGAACAAAAATTAATTGAAAACAATGCTAAGACTTGGCCTTTAGGAGCTTTCTCATCATCCATAACAAACCTCAGTTCCACTGGCCTAGTGAATTGTCTTTTAAAAGCAAATTTCTTAAACGGCAGACAGCAAAATGCTGCTTACAACCAACTCTTCCCCCTACCACCGCCCTCACTTCCCCACTGATGGAAGCGATCCTATGCGTATTAACACCAGGGTCTTACTACATAGTAGGCTGCCTGTGTGTCTGTTGCATGCCTTAATTCAAGTTTCAAAACATCCTTTGTCCTGCCTAAACCAGCTATCTGTGTTTCCCTTCTTTCTGCTGCAATTAGCATAAATTCACTCCCACAAGCAACAAGATCAACATGACACGGTACACACATCATTTGGTGGCCAGCCTCCCTTCACTGGGTTTTACAGTGTCAAATTCAGCAGCAGAATATGTTACTTTTGCATACAAGCTCTTGACATTCACAGAAGATTCTTACTCTCTCCAGCAATCTTGATATGGTGGAATTGATCTGCTGGTTTGAGGATCTGCGTGGTCTCGCGATAGCGTTACTGCCTTGCGTATTTCCCTTACAAATATCCATCACAGATACAGACAAAATTGCCATGAGATATCTGGACATCTGCCACCATCCTTTCTGGCCTTGGAAAAGTTGCTGGGATGGCTGCTGGCCTGGCAATTGCATTCATCATCTTGATGCAGATGGGAAGCAGACTCTCCCGGTTGCCCATGTGGTGCACATCACCAGCTGGTACTGTCAGGACGACGTTCTAGTGGCCAGCTCAGCCCAGGGGGCCGGTACTGACAGATGGTTCAGCACCAGGCAGAGATGTCAGTTCCCCCTAATCCAGCATTCAGGTGAAAAAAGGCAGCCAATTTAAAAAGAACTTTTAAATGTGAAGAAAGAAGAGAATCACCATAGGTAAACCCCTTTTCATGGCCTCAGAAACAATAAATTAATCTGGATGTAACCGTGTTTTACCGAATCACAGGATGACCCTGGGATGCTGGCAAGGGCTCCAGTTGTCTTCGGTGACCCCACGTCTGCTGCTGCTGTAAGTTGATGATATCCAGTTTTTAATATCAAGCCACTTTAAAAGTGTCTCAGGCATGCTTATATTGGGAACATGGAAAGAGATTAATTCCTAATTGAAGGTTTTATCAATATACTTTCTGGGCTAGGAAATGCAAAGCTTAATGCAAAGACTTTCCTGGGACGTTACATATTTCAACATTTTTTACACACATGACCACAAAAAGAAAACCCCCAGAAAATCAGGAAAATAAGGGTAAGCCATAAATGCAGAAATGCCTCTTTACTCCCCTGCTGCAGTTAGGTTTTGGGACCACTTACCAAGCCTGAAGAATGGAGGCTGAACAGCCTCTTTAATTGTGACTGATATTTGGCCTAATGTGCTCTCCTTTGGCACTATGAGGCCACACTACAGACTAGAGACTTGCATGGTGGAAGGTGGTTTTTTTCAGCTTCGAACAACTTTACCACCAAGGCAATTTCCATTTAGGTAATTTCTATTTAGGCCTTTTTTTACTGGGCATGGAGACATGAAAATAGGACCACATACAAAACTTGCGAGTCTACAGTGATTTTTTTTATTAATTACTTATACATAAGGAATAGGTTGGGACTAGAGAGCTCTTAGGCTAAGTATTAACATGCTTGCCAGGACCCATAATAGCTGAGCAACTATGAAAGAGCTGGGAGTAACATGAACTTTTGTTGCACCTTGAAAAGGCTGTTCTCTGTCTTGATGAACTGTTGTCTTCTTCTCTCTGCTCCCTCAGGCTGTCAGGTCAGTGCCTGTATTTTAACCTTTGATGAGTCCATGAGTTAAACCGTTACTGACTACAATCAAATCACCTCCCTGTTTCCACTCTCTCATCTTCATTGGCATGTATCTTGCTGTCAGGCTAAGGCTGAAGGACAGCTACAACTTATAACTGACTTGTTCACATAAAGATGGATGTTGGGTCACACAGTCATAGAATATAGGAAGAAATGTACAGCATTTCAGTATCAACTATGCATTATATAGCCTGTATATAAGCACTATAAGGCCACTTTCACAACAGGTGTGGAAGTTTTGCATAATTAGAGGAATTAAAAATTAGGGATTTTAGGGTAACAAAAATAATTGTTAAAATCTCATGTTACTGAGTTTATAACTTAGGAATACAATGTTGTGGAGGCTATTATTTGCTTTAAGGATCTCTATTCCCATGGTAAAGTCCTTGAAACTGGTCCACCAGGGACTGCTCCACCCAGAAAACTTCCATTTCATGAGAGAAAGGTTCTGTAGGAACTAAATCAACTCAGAATTACATTCTTCCTGAGGTGAAGAACCCAGAACAAAGCTGGTTGATTATTTAACCCTTCAGAAGATAGGTTAGGTGGTTGCCGATCTGCTGATTCCTGTTGAATTTCTGTTGGTGTTGGCCTCCACTGGCAGCAAGAAACTGAAGAATCCAGCATAAATCCAAGCACATAGTGAGCTATCATGTAGCACACAAGGAGAAAAAGATAGGCCATGGCTAGTATGAGAACCAAGATTTAGGTAGTTTTCCTTTATGGTCTATAGGATCTCATTGGATCCTGTTCCCAGCTGGGTAGAGAGGACAGTTCCATAGACAGCTCTTTCTTGATAGGCCATCCCCAGGCTGTAAAGAATGGAGCCAAATTCTTATTCACCTGCTGAGAAAACTTCTGTGCCCACAAGTTCATCTTAGAAGTGTTATCTTTTGGGATCTTGGTCATTTTCTGGTAGTCAGAGAAGAGGTGGGTGAAGGGGTCCCAACCAAACCCTTCCTGCAACTGATGAAAAAGAATACAGTGTACAAACAATTAAGTTATCATTTCACTGGCATTATTCCTGTGTTACACACAATAGAAAATGCCACGGGTCTCTGCAGTGTCTTTTAGAATGAATGTAAATTTAGATGAAAGCATCCAGCTTTCAGGCTTCAGAGCATAGCTAACAGCTCTAAAGTACAGAAAAATACCTCCCCATTACACTGATCTCCCAGAACAAACAGAGATCAAAGATATATTGGGAGTAGCCAGAAGTCTCAGCAATCTATTATATAAGCTGCTGCTTTGGAGACAGTGAAAACAGTATCAGAGGGGACACTGACAGAATAGCTAGAAAGAAGGAGCACAGGACAACAAGGAGTATTGAGAAAACTGGAAGGAGAAATTATGAACAGGGCATGCTTTGCCTAAGAATAAGCACAAAAGGAGTTTACAGAGAAAAACTGCTGCTGCAGAATTAGAACTGTTCTTTCATGCCACATTTATTCCAGCAGTCCTGCTAGTAACCAGACAAGAGATGAGACATCCCAGCCTACAAGCATGGGTGAGGCAGTGAGGCAGTGGCCAGACTGGTAAGGTATTGTGGGAAAATTTCCCCTCTTAAAACTGTTCCCCTCTGTATAAATATTTTGTTATTCATTACACCAAAAATGCCAGAGCATTTTTTGCACACATTTTGAGCACTCTTCAGCTTCACAATTCAGATAATTCTCTGGGATGTGGAAAAGTCAGGATCAATACTCCTCCAGTAAATATTCTTTTCCTCATATAAAGTGTGAGAGCTCTCAGACAAGGGAGCTGAGGGATGCTCACCTCACAGCAGTCAGTAGCTTAAGCCATCATAATGGACACCTGCTTTGCAGTCCCCAGTTAAAATCAGTCTGAGTGCTCTCTCCATTAGGCTAATAGTTTCTAGGAGGATTAAGGGAAAAGGGGAAATCTCTCTTGCATGCTTTCTGAGAGAATGCACTTTAATCTAGGACAGGGTTCACGTTTTAGAGTCTCAACCACAGTGAGTGAGGGATCCAGTTCTGTGTACAGGAGGATAGGCTGAGCCCATCCTCTTGCTACTTGGATGGACTACGCTGGCTCCACTCAGTGCACTGGATGGTATGAACATCCTCCTCTCCATAAGTTTTTTAAAAGGCCATGTAACTCACCAGGAGACTGTTCAAAGCCTGGCTCTTCTAGACACTTTACAGTGCCAATGGTTTTTTGACAACTGGCCCACTGTCCCACAGGAAATCTCTGTAGATTAAAGAGCTGTGCCCAAGTTTGATCCTCCTTTTCCCATGTTGTATAAGAAGCAGCAGTTCCTGTTTCTCTTCCAGGGAGAAAGATTAGTACATTGCACTGAGCTATCTCCCTCAGTGGCTAAGCCTAAGTCTGGCAAAGGAAGGTTTCAAGGAGACATCAACTTTAGGCACTCTGCCTGTTTACCTCTCAGGTGCTTTCTGGGCCCAAGAGAAACCCTGGCAGTAATCAAACACTTACAAGGGTTCACAGCTACAGTCACCAGGCTGCAGACATCCCTCTGACACAGGCTTCAGTGACTGTACTAAGAACACACACACACTTTTCCCTGTTACCTGCAGGTATGTCTCCAGAGCAGTCCACACGTTCCAGTCCTTGAGCTGAGCACCTTTCTTCAGGTAGTCTTTTATCCTTTCCCTCCGGCACTGTGGCTTAAGCGCCTGATGGGCCTGATGCCTGGGAATGCCCAGCACCTCCTCATGAACATAGACAGACCAGAGGTTGCATGTGGCCTCCGTGGTGTGAGGGGGAAACTCCCATGCCTGCTGCTGTTGATTGTGTCCCAGCTCATGGATGGGACCCCAAAGCCCAGTAGTTTGCATGTGCCTCACGTCTAACATCTCCTTGGCTGAATCCAGGTGGCCCATGATGGGGTAGCCAGCATGCATCCAGCCTGCAGGAGAGACAGGTAACAACACACATCATTAAGTGCTCACCTCAGCGCTTCTTAGATGTAAATGATTATTGTATTTTTTTTCATTTCTCTAGTGCCTTACCACCATCTCATAAATAACACTTTTTAATACCATGAACGACCAACTTTTCCCAGTGTGACATAAGGAAATACATCAAGTTTCACCCTAAGACAGAGTCACCATTACAGCAGTCAAACCAGTAAAGGTAGGACTGAACCTTCAGTTAAGTGCAGTTTTGCCTGCTTTCCCTTTTATATATAAATGTACACTCATGGTTGGACTGAGGCTGAGGTTTTGGGATGAGGAGAAAAGCCTGACCATTTTCCAGAACACATCTAAACTCCCACAGGCTGAGCACAGTCGACACCAACGCAACCATGCAACAATGTGATTCAGCACCATGGCGCTCCTTGAGTGCACCTGTGTAGAGTGTGGATACTGCAGGCCTGCTCTCCAGTGGTTACTGATGTGGATGAGTTGGAAAACACAGTTTATCATGCTTAAGGGCTACAAGGCCTGTCATATTTAAGCCTGTTCTTAACCTTGCTGAAGGATAGCTATTTCATAAACAACTTCCCAGCAGGTTGTTAGGCAAGAAAGATGCACTGCAAGGGATTTTACTTATGCCTCCTCCTTGGTGTCTTCTTTCCTAACTGGTCCTTCTTGAAGATTCCCAAAACTTCATGCAAGAGCAATGCCCCCAAACTCAAATACCTGTTGTAGCAGGGGATAAGCAGCCCTTTACACAGAGGGAACCTGATGAATGAACAGGAATGGCAATCCCCTTTCTGCAGGGTCTAGTGAACATGAACATGAATGGCCTGGAACTAGTTTCTGCAGGAACTAGTGAAGATCTTGAGCTTCCTCTTTTTTAATAAGAGGGATATATAAAATTAGCAATCACTAGCACACAAAAAGTTCAGATCCAGAAATGTGAGTGAAACCGTTTAGTCCAGCCGAGCCAAGAGAAATTTTATGTCTGTAGACTATGATATTTTTAACTGGCATTTGCTCAACATAGCAGAACCTAACACTCTCAAGATGTGCCACAAATTCTTTGCATTGTAGCTTGCAAAGATTTAGGGCATCAGGGTTCATGACAAGCCCTCGTCTCATTGTGGGAGGATGAATTTAACCAGTTTATTTTGAAAAACAATTGAGCAAAATTTTTATTGCAAAATTCCATGTTTACTATATCATTTGATTCTTGATTGAGGGCACTCAGTTCATAACTGGAAAAGCTGGAGTGGGGGAACATCAGCTGCAAACATACACACTCCTGTGCTTTGACAGCAATACTGGATCTGCTTCCACCCAGCCATCATCTCAGGCACACATCTTTTCAGGCTAAGCTTTGCCCACAAAAATCTTTGTGGAGCCCACCTCCAGCAAGTAGGCACACAGAGGTTTAGAAGTTGTCACTGAACACATGAGAACAGTCCTGTGGCTGAGCCAGAGAAAAAATAGAAATCAGGTCACTGCTTCCCAGCTGTACTGCCTCTGCAGTGCATTCAGGAGGGAGAATGAATAGCTGTGAGCTAAAGCCACTGCAGTCAGCAGCTCTGCATCTTAACACGCCCCAACAGGAGAACAGCTGAGGAGACAACACCAGTTTTGAGAGCAGGGAGGCATCTGGAAAGATCAGTATGTTTTTCAAGCCCTGCCTTAGCACATTTCCACCCTGACGGAGCAGCTCACAATTACGTAAGGGTCACAGTCATTTAACACCTCACATATGCTCCCAGTCTGGTTTTAGCAAAATAACCTTGAAGGAACAGACACTGCTGCTAGAGGCCACTTGCCTCTCAGCCCTGGAGAAGGCCATATGGCAATGTACCTACCACATGAGATCTGGACATCTGTTACAATCCTCTCTGGCCTTGGGAATTTTGCTGGTACGGCTGCCAACTTGCTTATCGCCACCATGATCTCGTTCCACAGGGTCAGCAGCGGCCGTGGGTTCTCCATGTGGCGGATGCTGTCAGAAGGCACCGTCAGGATGAGACTCTCAACAGCCAGCTCTGCCCAGGGAGCAGGGCAGTGCCGGATACAGGCCTCCCACTGGCTTTCACAGGTCTCCCCTACAGCAACAACACGGAAAATCAGTTAAGAAGCACAATTCTGACTTTTGAGCATGCTCACAGATGTCAAGAGACAGACACCAGGTCATGAAAATTTCTCGGAAAACAGCATGTGGTAGTTGCATGACTGCGGGTGGTGGCTGTTAAATAGCCAGTCCTCAATCTGTTCTTGGGAAGCCTCCTCAGGCTCTTTAATAGGTAGAAAACAAAAAAGGACTGGCATATAACAGAGTAGCATAGCAAGAACAGATCCCTGTTTCGTATCAGAGAAAAAGAAGCATCAAGTTTCTCCAGCGTCTCATTTCTTTTTGTCCAGCAGAGTTGCTGCACAAAATGTTTCACACAACATTGCCTGCTCTGTTCAGTTTGACAGAGAAGGAGAGGAGAGGAGAGGAGAGGAGAGGACTGCTGGAAACACGGGAAATTCAGCAGAGATGTCTTGTAGGACCTAGAAACGGCCAGATGAGGGCACAGTAAAGCAGGCAGAGCACAAAGCACGCTTTACTGTGGCATAGATCAGTCTCCCTCTCCCGAGCACAACGGTTTCCATCAGAAATAACAACTCTAGCCTCCAAGAAATGTTGGGGTGGAAAAACCCTGCCCATTTGATGAAAGCTCTTTCACCTACTCCCAGCCACGTAGCAGGCTCAGAGTGACTAAGAGTGACTTACCCAGAAACAGAGATTCATAGAATTGTAGAATAGTTTGGATGGAAGGGATCATAAAGATCATCTGTTTCAACCCACTTGCTATGAGCATGAGGGACATCTTCAAATAGATCAGGTTGATCAGAGCCTTGCCCAACTGGACCTTGAGTGTTTCCAGGAATGAAGCATCCATCACCTCTTTGGGCAAGTTGTTTCAGTGTTCCACCATCCTCATTGTAAAAAACTTCTTCCTTATACACAGTCTGGATCGATCCTCTTTTAGTTTAAAACCATTGTCCCTTGTCCTACTGCAACAGGTCCTGCTAAAGGGTTTGTCCCCATCTTTCTTGGACTTGCCCTTGGTGAAGCTGTGCTGGCCGTTCCAAATCACCTCCCTGTCCTCCACATGCCTTAGCACATCATCTAGGAGGGTTTGTTCCACAATCTTCCCAGGCACAGAGCTGAGGCTGAAAGGTTGGTGATTCCTGGGGAGCTCCCTTCCACCCTTCTTAAAAATTAGTAGAAAAATGGGAATCCCAGAGGACAACACAGTAAGGAAAATAAATCTGGGTATTCCTAAATCCAAGCATTTCTAAGATCTTCCTAAGCACAGGACCATCTTTCCTTTCAGTCACTGGGACAACTGACATCTGTGAGCAGCCCCAGGCAAAAAGCAAAACAAACCTACCAAGCTTGAAGAAAGGAGCTCTGACTGCTCCTTCCACCGTGATGGGCAGGTTCCCCAGGACACTCTTTGCTGGTACTACGATGTAAATGAGGCCACCCCAGAGGCAGGAAATGGATTGCTTCTGGCAGGCAACATCACAGGTGCGTATTACCACTGGTGCCCGTTTCAGCTCCTTGGCTTTAGAGAGGTCATCCGTGTGACACCCAACCTGCACCTGGCAAGAAGAAGTGTAGGAACAGCTGGTCAAAGGTGTGCCGGTGTGACCTGGCAGACTGACCTCAGCACCCACTGAGCTCTCCACTGCAGCACTGTCCCTGCAGAGCACGCACACAGAAGCAGCCTTCTGACTCCAGTCCAGTTCAAGTTTTCAGCCTGTGGTGACCAGAGGCAGTAAACAGTTAAAAAAAAAAGGTAAAGTTCATGCTGTCCCTGTCTCAGTCTTACAGCTCTACTCCCAGTACTCCTGGCTCAACTGCATCCTTCACCAGCAGGTCAGAGTACTGCAGTGACTTTTTCCACTGCACTGCACTTGCATTGATCGTTCCTCCACCCTTCCCCAGCATCAGAGTCACTTCCTACAACATGATTTTGAGAGATGTGGTCATGCTGGCTTCTTTTATTGTGCCTCTTCCTTAGAGCTCTTATAATAAAACAGACAGCATATGGCTGCAGGATCAGACAGAAGCACCTGAGTTAACTTTGCATTTCAGCTGCAGGGAGGTCACTGCAAAAAAATATCCAAGCAGGTAAGCATTTGCTTCTGTTGTATTTTGCAGAGAACAGGATCCCAAGTAACAGTACTTATCTAATCTGGATACATCTACATGAACAGTAGTGACAATACGTCAGATGAATTTATGAGAGATCTGGAAAAATGGAATCAAGTTTAGTTCATAGAAGGGCCCAAGTACTTATCTTGGACCTGAAAATCACCTTGATCAGGTTTTTTTTGCACCATAACAGAACAAAACCCAACAGCCTTCAGGCAGTAGCCACACTCAACTACCCCACCAGCACACAGAACCGGAGGAATGTAAAAGAAAAGCGTGAGGACACAAGGCGAAGAAATGACGACAAAGCATTTGAAGTGCCACAGGGTGGCAGCAGTAGGAAAGGGCGGGAAAGGCAGAAAAAGCCATTAAGGAGAAAACCCTTCCCCGTGCTACTTTTGAGTGCTCACCCGACAAATACACCAGTGTAAACCAACGCCAAGCAGAGAGAGTTTACCTTCAGACCAGCACCGACCACCAGGCAAGGGCACGTTATTACTGCTGTGTGCCCTTCGGGGAGATAGAGTCCCGTGCTCCTCCAGGCTGTCTTTCCTAAAACGTAACAGAACACAGTCCTGAACAGTCAAGCACTGCTTTGTCCGGACCATTACAGATCCTGGACATTTCAAGTTGCAACAGGAGAATAATCTTCCATCCTTTCATTTTCCTTTGCTCTACACTCACAGAACCATCTTGCATTTACCCAAATTGTCAGAAATACAGTTTCAAAGAAACGAACAAAATCATCACACCGTTAGCAAGCAAGCCCATCCAGATCTACACTTCTGGAAGCACCAAACTTAAATGTGCTTAGTAGAATCTTCTAAAAATGAGAAGGGAAAAAAAAAAACCAAAAAACAAGGAAAAGAAGCCAAAACCCCAGTACCTCCTGCACTCAGACCCTCTTATCCTAAAGACCTCATAAGAGGTGTCAGCTATGGTGGGATTACACAATGGAAGTTGTAACAGTCATAAAACATTTCCTAAATAACAGACTGACAGTGGCATTTTTCCTCACTGACTGGTCCAGCACAAACTTGAGCCTGCAGGAATTGTCATTTCTAGCTGGCTGATGAGAAAGCCTCAAAAGACCGTTCTGTGCTAGATGTACGTGTAAGAAGGGTACCACTACAAGTCAGCATGTTTCTAGGCAGTCTTCCCATGGAAATGCAAGTCTCCTCAGCACAAATCTCTTTAAACACTCACAATTTACAGAATTTACAGTGCAAAACTGATCCATCTCTACTGCACTGATCAGCCAGATTCCACTCCCTAGTTCTGACATAAAGTTTACTTAGGCATATTTCAATCCAAACACCAGAAGTCCTAAAAAAAGCTGAACTGTCATTAAGCACCCAACTTACAACCTTTCCTCTCATCCAAGAAAGCAGAACCAGTTTTGTCAAGCAAAACCTAATCCAAGGAAAAATGCAAATTAGACTATATCACATTGTGCTAACAGTTCATCTCAGTTTTGCTGAATTTGCACCAAAGGCAGTTTTGAAATGGTGCTCAGCATTTGCTAGCTTTTCTTTCTTTTTAGTTTTTGTAAAATGACACAAATTCTGGGTATTTTCTGCTTTTGTCCTGACTCATTAGTGTGAAAACCAGTGAGAACTTATTCTACAACTTTTCTCTCTGCACAGCCACTGCACTCAGACATTGCCATTCCAGAACAGCTTCCTTTACATCATTAGAACAATTTTGGAAACAACTCCCCTAAAATATATTCTAATACCAAAAAAAATCTGTCCAGGGGATGAAAGTCACTAGCAGAATTTAACCCAGAGTTTCAACATACCAGTTGTGAGCAGGAATCTCAGCAAGCTGGTACAGATACAAGGCCTAAGCTTAGACAATTAATTTATGGTGTATTTACCCAATACTTTGGCTTCAGTGGTGGTGACAGCCCAAGAAGTTCCCACCATACTTCCAACCTCTTGTTTTCACCCCCAAAACCAGATCTTCCCTCCATTGTGCTGATACACCGAGCTGTGGGACTGTGCTATAACTCAGGCTGAAATTACCTAGGTAACAAATAAGCCTTTCTTTTCTAACTCCCAGCTCTTTGTAGGATGACTCCACAGTATCAGCACAACTATGGGAACAGCAACCCGCAGCACAGAGTCCAGGGTTTCTCAGAGAAGCTTTCTTGCCAAAACCATTGTGCCATGCAAGTGCCCTGTGGTACCACTTGTTGGGGGTTCTTCTCCTGCCAGTGCTTGTGTACCAACAGGGAGGAAGCAGCACTTCCATGGGGTGTTTCAGGTGCTGAGATCAGGGCTGGCCACAAGAGGAGCCTGTCTGCCACTGCACTGAGCTCACTCTCCTCTAAAGCCCACGGTGAAATTGCACACCTGTGCCCGTGTTCAGGCATACACACACACGCAGACACACTGAGGGCGGGCACCCCACTGATCCCAGCAACAGGATGCCTTGAGAGGAAGAGAGGTAACTCCTCACCTGGGTTTGTGCCATCGATTTCCACAGTGACGGGGAGGGCACAGACCCCAGCAGCAGATTTCTGCACCAGGGCCGCGCTGTCTGTCATGGTGAGGGACAGCTCGGTCGCCATGCAGAGAAGCACTGCCTCCTTGGAGTTGCTCTTGACCGGGCAGTGCCTGCTGACCTGCGGGATCCCAGTCCTCTTGAGCACTTTGGTCAGCATGCGGTGGAGCGAGGCATATGCCGGGCAGTCGTGGGCGGGGATGTTCAGGAAGGCAGCGCAGTCCTGCGCCAACGGGTGCAGCCAGCCCTTCAGGGGCTCCGTGAGCTCCTGATGCCCCTGGAGCTGCGTGCTGAAGAGCAGGAGCGCCCTGCGGAAGTGGTAGCGCTCCCCCGGGCCCACGGGCGGGTACTTGGCTGCCTGGCCGCTCTGCCCCAGGATGCTCAGCCCAAAGCGGTTCAGGATCCTGTTGCCAGGGTATTTTGCCACAGCGGCTTTGCCACAGTTCTGGGAAGCCCAGTACCAGGCCTGGCCCCCCACCAGCAGGCCACCTCCCTCTGCCACGAAAGCCTGGAGCCTCTCGGCATCTCTGTCGCTGTAAGAAGTGCAGCAGTACACGCTGATGTCACCTGCCAGCTGTGACAGCTGTGACCTCACCTCTGCCTGAGACAGGAGGCTACACAGCTTCTTCAGGCTGGGATCCACCCCCACCAGCCCCTTCCTCCCGGCATCCAGCCAGGAGACAGCATTGAGCAGGAATCTGGCCAGCTTTGGGGAGAACAGCTGGCTCTCGTGGGTCGCCACCACCACGCGGCCGCGGCCGTAGCGTGCGGCAGCCAAGAGGCAGCGCTGGGAGCTGTCCAGGCACAGCGGGAAGGAGAGGGCTCCGTGCACCAGCAAGGTGGAGGGTGTGCCCCCCGTCACCAAATCCAGCTCCGACACACCACGCAGGAGATACTCGGCGTCAAGGCTCAGGTTGGCCTGGTGCCTGCAGAGCCAAGAGAGGTCCAGGTTAGCCCCCAGCCCAGAATCCTTGGCACAAAATGACTGGTGCCATAGCTGAAACTTAAGGAGTTCTTTTCTTGATTTCACAGAATATTCTGAGTTGGAAGGATCACTGAGTCCAACTCTTAAGTGAGTGGTCCATACAGGGATCAAACCCACCTCCTTGACACTATTAGTAGCGCCATGCTCCAACCAGCTGAGCTATTCTCAGTGGCCATCCCTGCCTCTTCTTTCTCCTTCATCCCAGGACATCATGCTGTCAGTTCTTTCATTAAAAAAAATAAATCCATCAATGCCTCAATTTTTCTCCTTTTAAAGCCTCAGTTGTTACAGCCAAGTAAATCTGTAGGAATCTCAGCTCTCATTGTTGGGGGTCGGGTTTCTTTCTTACAGAATTTTCTCCCATAGAATGCTAGGGAACTAATTACTGGGTACTTATGGGTAGTCAGGAAAGACAAAGGAAGTGGCCAAAATGAGGGAAGAGGGTGGCATCCTGGGGACTTCACTTCTCTCTGGGAGAGCTGCTCTCTTGGAGGGAATAGCGAGGCTGTTGGTTTCTTTCACTGCAGGGAGATTTCACCGGCACCACTGGAGTCCAGCTCGGAGTGCCCCAGCACCGTCTGTCCGTGTGTGCCCGGGAATTCGGATCCTGCTCTCTCCCTGCTCTGCTGGAGCTGCGCTGCCGCGGTGCCCGCGCCCGCCGTTCCTTCGCTCCTGCTCTGGGTTCCCCTCGCTGTGTCCCGCACCCCCTGCTGCTGCCGGGACCTTCCCACAGCTCCAGCAATCCCCGCCGAGCTCCTGACACATCTCGGGCTGTGACACCCTGGGCTTTCTGCTCACCCCGGCCGCTGTGTTGGTGACTGCACCAAAGGGGAAAGTGCCTGCCGTGAAAGACTCACTGCGCCCTGATTCTCTTTTGCTGTTAATTGCCATAGTTATTGTTGTTATTTTGTTTATCTTGTTACATGCAGTAGTAAAGAACTGTTATTCCTATCCTCACATCCTTGCCCGAGAGCCCTTCAATTTCAAAATTATAACAATTCGGAGGGGGGAAGTTTTGCATTCTGCATTCCCAGAGAAGCTCCTGCTTTCCCTGGCAGATACCTGTCTTCCAAACTAAGACACTCATTTAGGAAATGGAATGTATAGGTCAAAAGGAAGTTTCTAGACCTGTCTTTGAAGAGCCACTTGAAAATCTAAAAACATTGCAGAAACTCAAAAATCAGACCCTTCAGAGTTTTTTAAACTGAAGACTAAAACTGCACATAATGTGGGAATTGCGTATCTCCTTTAAGAGAAACTTCCTCTATTTGCCCCACCCTAGCCTTTATGAACTAGGTGAGCCCAAAAGACTCCTGTGCCTTTTCCCAAGTTCTGCTCCTGTCGAGACCTGAAGAAAGGAGTGCTAGGACAGATGGGCTACGAGGACAGGCAGACACACAGCTAGACAAACAGTGAGTGACTGGAAGTTGAATTAGAACCTTGACACATACACCTCACGTTACCTCACATGGTTGGTCTCCACAATAAAAAGAGATTAGGCTGTGCAAGGCTCTCTTTGCTATTTCCATATAACTCCTACATGTCACTGTGGAGAAAGAGATGCTGAATTACTCTCATTTGCTTTGTGTACACTTTCCCCTGGTTCTGCCAAACAGCTTTCCCCCAAAACCTGTGAAAGATCTGTTGTTACGTAGCCATTGCTGCCAGCTCAGTGAGAATAAATGATGCTGCCCTTCTTCACGCCCGTAGGACAGGAATTAAATCTGCACTCTTCTTTGGTTACTACTTTACTAAGACCCTTTGTCACACAGACCATGTGCCCAGGCATATGGCACAGCCCCTCTCAGACTGAAGCCTGATTTTCTGCACACAAATGTGGCAGGAAAACCCAGATGTACAGAGCTGCTGTGTTACACGGAAACTGATCTAAATTTCTCTGTGGCTCTGGATTCAAACAAAATCCCCACAAAAACAATCTAACCAAGGTGTAATTCACCCTTAGCTACCATTTGAAGTCTTGTTAATTGTGATGTAATTTTTCTCTGATGTAATTTCTTCTGAATTCCCCACCCCTTTCCCTCTTCCATGCTCTGTACATGAAGCAGTGGGAACATGCCCATGCAGTGCAGGTGGTAACAAGAAGCAACCAGCAAATTTTAATTAAGCAACCTGATTTGTTAGCTGTACCCTAAGCATTTCACTGAATTAAATAGCAGAGCTCTCTACTATCTTTACTGGAAAACAACAAAAAAGTATCAAATTTCATTAATTGTTTGAAAATATTAGAAATATAGCATTCTATATCCACAAGGAAAAGGCTGTAAAAGAAAGACTTGCAGGGAGTTTTACTGTAATTGCTGTGACTGTCACTACAGTGAAATGAAGCTGCCACACAGAGGAAGTGCAGCAGCACTAATGCTCCTTGGAGAACCTGCTGTGCCTTATGTAACTTAGCAGAAAGTGGCAGGAGAAAGAGCCTGGCATAGCCACTAGCAAGGGGAGGAAGACTGCAGGGCAACATCCAGGACTCCAATGCCTGGTCAGTTGTGCAGTATGAGTCATAACAGCCCTGAGTTTTACACCTGATAATCCAGAACCCAAAGAGCCAGGCTGGAATCCCAAACAAACTGGGAGCACTGAGATTTCTTGCCCAGAGCCTGTGTCAGAAGCTGAGAAGGGAGGAGGCACCCAGCCTCAGCTCTGGTGAGCTCCAGGGGCTTACCTGCAGAAGTGAATTCCTGCAAGGAACAGGCTAAACAGGTTTAGCAGCTGTCAGCCAGAGCCTGGCCCAGACAGCTGGCCTGCTACCTCATCTCCAACCTGGTTTTCAGCTGTGAGAAAGTTGCCCTGAATGTAGAGATGTGGGGGCGGAGGGAGAGGAGTTCCTCCTCCTGTCCCTGTTTTGCTGCATTTCACTCAGGTACACTTAATCAGGCAGGCTGCTCTAAAAGAGAGCTCCTCTCATTTCCTTCTCTTAGAATGGATTCCCTGGGCCTGGTCCTGCTGCCCTGGAAACAGTTGAAGACAGCATTCTTCCCAATTGCAAAGAATGGGCAGGGCCCCTTTAAATTGGAAGGCAACAATTCCATCCTGGTTATTAAAGAGCCAGCATCCACCATCACTCTCACCTCTCACCTCCCAAATCCTCTACCAACAACTCAGCCACACAACCTGACCAGTGGTTTAAAGAGAGGGCAATTCAGGTACTCACGGGACAACTAGTGGGATCTTGGGAATCTTCTTGGCGACTTTGAAGACGCCTTTTTCCACGGCATTTCCTGTGAAGTACACGCCAGCCACGGCGGTCACCTGGTTCCCGGGGAATTCAAACAGCACCTTCTCCTTGCCGTGTTGACTCGCCCAGTACCAGGCTTGGCCTCCAACGAGCAGCCCTCCACCCCCTTTGACAAAGTCCACGATGCCTTTGGCCTGGGAGCTGTCATAGGCGTCCATACAGAACACCCCCGTGGGCGGGCTGGGCTCTGCCCCCACCTGCACTCGGGTGCCAGCCCCGAGCAGCACCTGGGACAGGGAATCCAGCCGAGGATGAACCCCAACAACAGCCTCCGGGCAAGGCTTGAGCCACTCCACGGCATTTCTGAGGAACTGGGAGAACTTGGGGCCCTTCAGGATTCCTTCATGGGAAACGACCACCATCCGGCCCTTCCCATACTGTGAAACAGCAATCAGGACCTGCTTCTTAGCGCTCAGGAGCACAGGGTAGGCATCCTCTCCAACAAGGAGCAGCTCGCAGGGCACAAAACCTCCAGTGAAGTCCCATGGCCCGACACCATCCACTAATAGCTCGTAGGTGGCACAGGGTTTCATCTCCAGGACGCTCCTGTCTGGTGGAGAGAAGAACAACCTCCATTACAGTAAAGTTCAGCAGTAAGGAACAGCTGTAACAACCCCATAGTGCAATTTTTTTTGTTGTTGTCTAGTAGGAACTCCAAAGAAAGAGGAGTCAGATTTGTGGATACAGCTTTTCCGGGGATTTAGTTTGTTTGTTGGTTTGTTTGTTTGTTTGCTTGTTTAGCTTTGTTATCACACTATTTACACATTTAAATAGAAATTACAAGCATACCATGATTATGGAGACAAAGTGACTGTTTAAACAAATTCTGCTATGCACCATGAAGGAAAACAGGGAAATAAAGGTATTCACTTTCCCATTAACAATTTATTTGAAGAAGGAGAGCGCCAGAGGCTCCAGGAAGTCTATTAGAACTTGTATGGTAGAGGTGGTTTACACAGGAACAGCCAGAAAATGAAAAGACTGTATCAACACAACGCACAATATAATTCAAACACGCGGTTCACATTGTAGCTCCTAATTGGATACATACAGAGCTACATGCTGTTGCTGCAACATGGTATTCCAAAGTTGTATTTTTCTACCTCCGTTTAGGCAATATAAGCCGGTGCTTAGTATTAGAAGGTGCTGTGAGGGAGAGGAGACTCAGCAAAAATGATGGAGATGACCAGCTTCCCTGCAATAACCGCCGGTTTAAAGCACACAGGACCCAGGAGTGCATGTCTGGGCACAGGAGATTCATGCCCTAGCTCCCTGATCCAAACTGGTTTACAATCTCAATAAAATAATTTCCCTTTCCCATAGCTTTGTTTTCGTCTATTTTCCCACCTGTGAAGCAAGGAGAGTGTACTGACCTCGGCTGCCAAACCTTTTGAGGTCTGAGAGTGGCACGTGCTCTGTTAGGGCTCCCTCGGTTTGAAAGTTTGGCTCAGCTTTTCCCCAAAGCTGTCTTCTGCTGAGCGGGGGCAGCTGTGGCTGTGCAAACAGGAAGGCTTTGAGGTATGAGAGTATGACCCAGTCCCACCCAGTTTGTGTCATTCAGGATTCAGAACAGTGACTTTGAGTACAACACCTACGGCAAGGGAAGGAGCTGCTCTGAAGGGGCGTGGACCTTTCCCTGGCAGCATCCCGTGCCAACACCAGGATTCACACACACTGCATATTTAGCTACCCTGAAAGCAAACCCTTGTCACCCAAACACAGGAAAATGGCAAGTCCTGGAGAAGCTGCATCCTTGATCTGGATTTGTCACAAGCCCCAGGGTGCTTAGAAACAGCAGCCTGATCTAGAGTGACAGTATTGCTTATCCTCTCTGGTCATGCCTGGAAGCTCTGTTTTTCACCAAAACTGTCGTGGGACTCCACTATTGTTTTGCACATGATTCATGAGTCAAAGCTGCTGATTAACATGGGATAAAAACTACGCTGCCCAGCAACCTAGTGCTTGATTGCTGGCTCAGTCCGAGTCCCAGCTTTGTGTCCCTGGCTTTGAAGAAGCCCTAAATGTAAGGGCAAATATGAGGTCTACGTGTTTTAGGGTGTTTTACTACAAAACACGCAGCAAAGCAGTAACACGGCCTTGGAAAATACTGAAGCTTGTTTTGGTAGTTCCTGTGGATTGGATACTAATGTACCTATACTGACACACTGACCGTGGTGTGGGGGAGAGGAAAAGCAGGTGGGTAGTTTCAGCAACTCATATTAAATGATAGAATCACAGAACTACTGAATGGCTTGGGTTGGAAGGGACTTTAACGAACATAGAGTTTCAAACCTTTTGCCATCAGCAGGGACACCTTCCACTAGACCAGGGGCTCAAAGTCCCATTCAACCTGGCCTTGAACTCTTCCAGGGATGGGGCATCCACAGCTTCTCTACCAACTTGCGCCAGTGTCTCACCATCCTCAGCAGAGAATTTCTTCCTAACTTCTAATCTAAACCTGCCCTCTTTCAAGCCATTCTCCCTTGTCCTCTCACTACATGCCCTAGCAAAAAGTCCCTCTCCAGCTCCCTTGTAGCCTCCTTTAGGTACTGGAAGGGGCTTTAAGGTGCCCATGGAGACTTCTCCAGGCTGAACAACCCCAGTTCTCTCAGCCTGTCTCCATAGGAGAGGTGCTCCAGCCCTCTGATCCTCTTGGTGACCTCCTCTGGACTTGTTCCAAGAGGTCTGCGTTTTCCTTCTACTAGGAGCCCCAGAGCTGGATGTATCACCCCAGGTAGGGTCTCGCAAGAGGAGAAGGGCTGAATCCCCTCCCTTGCCCTACTGTTCATGCTGCTTTGGATGCAGTCCAGGGCATGATTGGTTTCCTAGGCTGTGAATGTACGTTGCCAGGTCATGTCGAACTAGTCAAGCCAACACCCTCAAGTCCTCCTTGGCAGGGCTGCTCTCGATTAATTCTCCACCCAGCCTGTATTTGTGCTTGGAATTGTCCCTCAATTATTCTACATGGGGACAAACCACAGGACTAGGTTCATGTAAGATCAGCAAACTTCTTAGCCCCCACCTTTCTTCTTATCACAGGATCTGAAAGCTAACATCCTATGTTCTTGAACTAGGAACACTCCTGCTCCCTGGCATTTACTCAGAACAAGATGTGGCTGCTTGGGAAAGGATTTTAACTCTCTTGACTAAAAGCAATTGTGACCATGTAACAGAATTCCCAACTCCTATGTAATGACAGTTTTTCCATTTCAATTGCATTAAGCATTTCAGAGTGGAGAGAACAAGTGCACACATTAGACCCCAAGCACACACAAATACAGATGATCGCCTCATTCTAAAGAGAGAAGAAAGAAAGCTCAGCAGAAACAGAGAACATACATGTCTAACAAGGATTGAAGGAAGCTGCAGAAGACTGAGCTGGCTGTCTCTCACGTCAGTTAGGAGAAAACAACCGCTAGACCTGGGCCACACAGAAGGAAGAGGAAGATCTTGGCTCCTAGCTGCCTCCCCTCTTAACATGGAAGTAAAAATTCTCCATGACAGTGCCTCAAGACAAAGATCCTGAATTCCTTGTCCTCCCTCCCACTCCTCACCTCCAGAGAGATCCTACTGCCTGCAGAGCTGAGAATACTGTGAGAGTAGGTATTGGAGCAAACATTTATAAACCCCGGCAGATGACTAAATCCATCCTAGTCTTTCTTCTGTCTCTGGAAAAGGGACAAAAATGTGATGGGAAGGTAACTGGGTTTCATTAAATGCAGGCTTAATATTCCATCATCTGGTGTGCAAAAGCCATCACACACAGGCAAAAGAGATATGACTCAAAGGAAGGAATACCCCTTGGTCCACTCAGGAAGAATGTCTGTGAGACAGAGGACCTGGGAGAGCTCCGAGGGTGAATATGGGAATAGATTTTGTGTGTTAAGTGGTCAGTCACTTTCGGGTGAGTCTATAAGGTCCCTACAAAACATGGGAGGACCTCAATGAGTAAAAATTATGGGATTGTGCAGTATCTGTGAAGTATAGGACAAAAGAGGCAAGGCAGGCACTGGGATGTCTCACCCGTTAAGAACGCAGGCAGCCTAAGCGAGTGAGACACCATTTCTAGGGATTTGGCTGTTCTTCCTCATGAAGAGGTTTTTCTCTTTCCATGGGTTTTCCAGTCTTTACCTCCCTTTCAGATTTGCAATCTAGCTGTCTGCACAGTAACTAAGGATCAAGAATGCTGCTAAGTCTGTAAGCAGTAAGGAATTGGTGGACTCTCGCTTCTTCCCATGTTTATCAACAAGTTGAGCAAGGACAGTTTGGCATTTGCTGAAGAAAAATAAAAACTTATTCTCATTGTCTGTTCATCCGCAAGAAGGTTTTAAACTGAAAGAGGGTAGATTCAGATTTTGTAGATTTGGCTACAAGGAAGAAATTTTTTATGGTAACAGTAGTGAGACATTGTAATTGTCCTAACATCCAATCTGACCTTCCTCTAACACAGCCAGAGAAAAGGGAAGGAGAAGTGGGAGGAAGCCAAGCAAGAAAGCTTGCATGGGAAACCCAAAATTAGGAGAAAAAATACATTAAGAAAACCTTTCCAGAGTTACATAATAAAAGTAAAAAACAAACAAAACAAAACAAAACAAAACAAAAAAACCTTAAATACGTCTAAGGGAAATAGAGCCAAAGAAAAAGTAGATTAAGTTGCAAATTAATGAAAACTCTATAATTAGATCAAGACAGCAATTACTGAAGGAAGCTACTGCACGTATTTATTTATTTTTAACAATGACAGTACTAAGAGTTATTAGGAAACAGACTGAAAATTGATAGAGCCCTAAAAAAAGGGTTATTTTAGTAAAAGTGCAGCCGAATCAATCAGGCAGTTACCATGTGCAATTACTGCTACTGGCATTATTTTCATGTGGCACTTCACAGCAATAGATTATAAAACATTACAATTTCCAAGCCTAGTAAAATGTTGCAGTGGTTTAAGGAAAAAACAACATGAATTGTCCATCCTTTCTGGTGGTGGTACCATGCACACATTAGGGTACACTCACTGGCTAACGGGAAGCAAAGAAATAGAAAATCTGAATGTCTAAACATACATTTTTCCAGTTATCTTAATTGCTTTCAAGGCAAGGAAAGAGCAAAATGAAAACAACTGATGGAACATGATTACATATTTTTAAATTAATTTTTCATTTGGAAAGGCAAATAACATCTTAATTATAATTCATTTTACTGAATTTCCATGAGTTGGAAGTTAGCTAATAAGCTATAATTGGTAAAGACAGGGACACAGTGAATCAGAGATGTCTATACGAACAAATGCTGTTTAGTCTTTTTGAAAATCTATACCTGGGACCTAAAAAGGACAGCATATATCACATAAATCAAATCACCAAATAATTGAAATCAATGTACAGAAGCACAGAGGAAATCATAACCTTACTAGAGAACAATTTTTTAAAAATGAGACCTTGTCTAATTGTAAGTCCTATGGCCTGTAATTTTAGAAAAGCATTGACATCTGTTGGTGAACAGGAAGCAGAGCAGCTCAGAAATCCCCAGGAAATGCAGACACAGAGCCCTTTTCCAGTCTGGCACTGCAAGGGTTGAGTTTCATTTGCATGCCTGCTGTGTAACAGCTCAGATCACTCTCCTGTGAATGATGCTCGGTTTTAAAGCAGGGGATGAGTGAACACCACTGCTTCCGTTTGAAAAGGAGCAGAGAAAAGGTCTGATGGTCTTTGTGTGTGGGCCACGCCAATCTACTGCAGTCTGCAGTGATGTGGTCATGAATATGGAAAAACAACAATTTTATCCCTCCCAAGCTGAAAGGATGGCACAGAACTCGATTTGCTATATCCTGTTGGGGAGCAAGGGAAAGCAGGGATACCAGGACAGCTCAGTGAATCTGACACTGAAGAACAGGCAGGGCATAATTCAGGTGATGGGCATCTTAATAATCTGTCACTGACATGTCACACAAAATACGAGTGTAGGGTCAGACTGATGAAGGTTTGTGCCCTACTGCAGACTTCAATGGCAGCACTGCTTATTGCAACAAAAAAAGTACAATTCCATAAACTGAGTACTGCTTCCTCCGTATCACCATTACCTTTTATAATGCAGCAAGCAGAAATAATTAAAGCTGTCCCTGATCTATTAAGTCACATTCTTTTTCATCTCAGTATAGGTGTGACACACCAACAGATGAGCATCTGGGGTTTCCTTGGGATTTTGACAGTCAGACAATCCCTCAGAAGAAATGTGTGTCAAGTAAAAAAAACCTAACAAGTTTACTTAACCCTTCGTTACAATCAATCAAAGTTTTAAAGCCTTCCTTCAGATAACATGGGTGCACAAATTATCGCTGTTGCCCATGGCGTATGAGCTATCCTTTTATTATTAGTTTCCCCAGGAAGGTCTTCACCACACTCCAGCCACACTGGGTTGGATTTTGTGTTCCTTGGCAGCTGGCATCAGGGTGTCCCTGCCGATGTCTGGCTGGCTGTCCAGCTGCCAGCTGGTGGCCAGTGCCAGTCAATACAGAGTGTGTGGCCTCTGCCTTTATTCCTTCCCTACACCCTGTGCTCAGCCCTTTCAAGCCAATCAAGCGTGAACCCAGCGCTCTTGATGAGCGTGGTTTCAGGTCCTGTTCCAATCACAAATGAACAGTCAGGGTCATTCCTTTTTTGGTTACTCTGTTTGCTGTTATCTCGAAATGTCATCTTTGAGCTTGTACAGACATGCATTCCTCACTTCTTTTCCCAGTTCCCAGGAGTCTGCAGTGCCAGCATGATCAACACAGCTGGGCAAGTGAACTGCCAGGCCACAGCGTGTCACAGTGGGGCTTTGGTCAACTCTAGTGACTCCAGCCATGGCATACCTGGGAAGCCAACCCTTTGACAGCACTCCAAAGGTCCTCCCTTCCTGATGGGCTTTAGGCCACCTCGAGTTCCACCCTTGCCTGTGTAGGACCCGTTGAAAAAGCTATGTTTGAGCTGTATTGCCTTATGCCATCTTTTAAGTCCAAGCCTTGTTACCTTTAGCAAGTCTTTACATAAACCTATTCCTAAATCTAGCATGTTGTTGACCAGCTTTAGGTTGGTTTCCTGTCCCGGGATGCTGTTCCAGACTCTTGCAGGATTTTGTTGTCTTTTCAGGACATTTTACTGCTCGGAATGTTCTCTGCTGCCTTAGGCAATCGTCTCACTTGACTTTCACTGCCTGAAAGCTACTGCCAAAATTTTCATTTTCTCTTCACCTAAGCATACCCATCAAGTTCTGAAATCTCTCCTTTGTGCCTGCAATGTATCTTCTAAGAACAGGCCTGACATGAGGCACCTATACAATGCTGTGGTTCTATAAGCAGGCCTTAGAAGAGGCTTAAAGAAGAGACTGTTCTGACCTGCCTTCCCTCCATCCATACCCTACTGAAAGCATTATGGCATTGACATCACCCCAGACACTCACTGTCGTTTTGCTGCTGTCTCTGTCCCCTTTTCCATAAAGCCCTGGACATACAGACATTCAGGGAGGCCCTCAAAAAGCATCTAAACAGTCTTTGAAAAGTTACTAAGGAACCTAACTTGCAGTATTTGGCTTAAATTACTTAAGTAAGGGCTTGCACTGCTACATTGAAAACTAGGGGATGGCTGGAAACAGAAGCTGTATAACATCTGTAAATGATCTCCACTAAAAGATCTCCTTTCCTTTCTACTACTTACCCCTTTATTAAACTTGGTTCTAGTATGTTTGGCAATTAATAATTAGTAGATAATTTGGCACCAATTACACATACTGCAATTTTTAAATGCTAGGTTATGAACTAGAAAACACGCAGCTGGAAAATCTGCCAGTCCCAAACAGAGACTTCATTGCCAAACATAAGACAGAATGACCTGCAAAGATTTATTTTAAACCAACATATAGTTGGTTTATTATTAGAAAATGTAGATGAATAAAAGACGTCAGATGAATTGAGAGCGTAGGAGAACTTGCGTGATAATGCTGGAGATTGTAAATTTAGCACCCTACGGACTCATTAGATGAAGAACTATCTTCTGTGTTTTTGCTGTGCCTCCCCCAACAAGACCTGCTAGACCAGAACCAACTTAGCTTCTCTCCGTGTTCCTCAGTGTATCAAGGTCTAGAGTCTATGCACAGAACCAGCTTTGTACCTCCTACAGATCTAATCTGCAATCATATAACTCATCCATGTTAAATTGCAAATCGAGAGCAGCTAGAAGCTTCTACACCAAATGCGCGCAGAAACCACAATCCTCTCCTTCTCTGCCTTCTCCCTTCTTACTCAGTTTGAAAGTAAACTGAAGTGTACGTTTGCGTGGGATTGAAAAGCGCATTCTTTCTCAGAAGAAACCTGTAGATTTTGCAGTTTACACCCAGCTGCCGAAGTAACTACACGTTCTTTTAGCTCTTTTGCTACTCCTTTCCTTCGGCACCGTCAGAGCCCACCTCGAGCTGCTGGAGTCGTTGTGCACCAGGCTCAGACGCAGCTTTATGCTGGCACACAGCAGCTCCGGTCAGGTCAGACGCAGCCCGTACCCTCACAGAGAAAGCTCCCGCTCCAGGGATTTGCATTGGGAGCGCCGCGAGACGGCAATGCGGCTTGGAAAAGCAGCTCCGGGACACTGCGCGCCCGCCTGCGAGCCTCCTCTCAGCTTCAGCCACCGCTTTTGTTACTGGAGGCCCAAGTACCACGCTGGACAGCAAGCACCAAGCGCGGCGGGCGGCTCCGCGCCGCTCCCGCTGCCGCTGCCCGGCGCCGCTCGGGATCCGCCGGAGCGGAGCGGCGGGCGGAGCCGCGNGTTCAAGAACAGCCGGGAAAGGTGCCGCCCTATGCGAGGAGGGGGCAAAGCTGCGTGGCCGGGGGGGGCGGGCGTTCAAAGCTTGCAGTGGAGAGTCGAGCCCGTTTAACATTTTTGCTTTCCTCATTTATGGCGAGGGTGATGAATCAGGTTTCAGACTGATTTTACACTACTGGATTTTGCAAACGATTTGGCTAAATGTGCCGTACCGTCCGTGAGGCACGTACAGATGCTGAGTAGCCCAGAATTAGACTGGTCTGCTAATTCCTGCATATTTGTACTAATGCTCTTCATATTAAGAGGGAGCACCTATTTCTATTTATGCATCCCCAAATACTCCAGCAGCAGGCTGACGCACAAACCGGTGCCACTTTATCCGTATGGATACAGACGGGCAAGCCACAGAGCTTACCCTCTGTGCCCTAAGCATGTCTTTACCTTTCCTGGTCCTGGGTAACAAATGGTTTTCAAGCACACGGCTTCTAATGGGCCCCAAACAAGGGATGCCCGAGCTCCCCGGGCTGCATGCTTGCTGTCGGCACGGTGCTTCTGTGCCCACTTGTGCTACCTTACCCGGGACCACCCAGTACCGCGTGGTCGGCAAAAAGAATGTAAGCCATGCATCTGCACAAGGTTGCTAGAACCGAGGGGTCAGACGGGTTATTTTTATTAATGTAAGTGCAGTTTACAGTAAAGCTTACAGTTACTTCCCTAGGGCAGGACGCAGCAGCTCCTCCTCGCCGCCGGGCCGGGCTTGCCTGCATCACCAGCGAGAAGTGGGCGCACCTGCCCTGCAAGCTCGGCGCCGTAAAAGCGCGCCCTCCCTCCTGCCATAAATAAGCTCTCCTTCCTCTTCCTCCTCCTTACCTTCTTCTCCATCGCCCCCACCGCCCCAGACCGTACCGCGGCCAGGCGGCTGCCTTACCCCCGCCCCGCCGTCTCTCCGCCCCCACGGGCGACGCACACTTTCACCCCGGCCCCCGGCACGGCCCGGCGTTTTGCGGCAGCCCGGCAGCCGCTCTAGAAACTTCTCGGTCCCTCCCTCTCCCCTCCCCTTCCTCCTCCTCGCCGAGCAGGGGCCGGCGCTGCGGCGACAGCAGCAGTGAAGGAGGCGTGCGGCGCCCGCCCCCACCCGCGCTGCCCGAAGCCGGAGGCGCAGCCAGGCGCTATCCCAGCCTCATCCCGGCGCTCTCCGCAGCACCGAGCCCGCGAGGCGGCCCTTCCCTGCGCAGAGGTGGCAGCGGCAGGCGGCATGACGGCGGAGGAGATGAAAGCGGACGGGGCCCCCCTGGAAGGGGTGGACATCACTCCCAAGCAGGATGAGGGCGTCCTCAAGGTACCGGGCGGCTGTTCCCCATCCCCACTCTCCGCGCTAGCTCGGAGGGGTCCCCGCGGGGGAGGAAAGAGCGGGGACATTCCTCTTGGCCTGCGAGCGGGTGCTCCCCGGGCGCCCTTGCTCCGCCGGGCCCATTGTGCGCCCCGCGGGGAAGGGGACGCGGCGGTCCCCGGGCATCCAGGCAGGGCTGGCGCAGCGCGGGCTATTAAACAACAGCGGCGGAGGGCGGGAGCGCGCCCCGGCTGCGCAAGCGCTGCCCGGCCGCCCGCGGCGGCTCCCGGCGGCTCCCCGCTCCTCCCGGCTCCTCCCGGCTCCTCCCGGCTCTCACCGCCCCGG